>JAFISD010000160.1:0-72829 GCA_022560085.1 Helminthosporium solani
ATCCTATAGTCTATATACTTAATTTCTAAACTAAGAATTATCACTAGTCTACTAAGATCCTTAAAACTAAATCGCTATCCTATAATTAAAATAAATACTATAATAGATTTTATAACTCTAGTGATAATAATATCGTTAATATATATACCTAGTACTATATCTTTAGCTAGGTAGATATATAGGTTAAAGTTACACTATCTAAACGAGTTATTAATAAGCTATTCTAATAGAACTCTATACTACTCTCTACTAGACTATTTAAGGCTATATAAAGTCTTACGTAACTTTAGTGCCTTATTTACTATATATAAAATCCCTTAGGGGTAGTAAGTATAAATATTATAGTATAGTCTACTATTTAGGTAGGCAGTATTAAAGTTAATCTATTATAACATCTAATCCTTAAAATCTAATAGGAAAATAATTATATATAGGCTATTATATCTAATAACTAGCGTATATATATTATTAAAGTTATACCTAGGCTATTAGGAAAATCCTTAGGTGACTAACCTAGCCTTTTACTTTATAACTTTGCTATACTTATTTCTCTTAATATTAAAAACCTATCTTATGCCTACTAGTTTAATGCTAGCTAGTATAGTTAATATATTAATAATATCCTATATTCTATTTTTCTTATAGGTGTTAAGTTTATACTAGATTAGTTAGCGCTAGAGTAGCGTGTTAGTTTTATTAACAGCCTTATTATAGGTCGCTAGTATAGGCTAGTAATCTATTACTATATATACAAAATAGTTAAAAATTTTAACCTATATATCTAAAGATATACTAGCAAGGCTAAGTTTAGAGAATTTAGCTATATAAGTATTCTACTTATTATTATCTCTAACCTTCTATAATAGGTTAATAGGTCTACTAGACCAAGTTATCCAAGACTTATTAGATACTATAGATAATCTACGTAGCGTGACACTAGGAGATTTCCTTTTCCTTAAAAGTAACTATAATAATCCTACTAAGGTGACCTCTCTTAGGGAAAATATTAATATTAGTAATAATAGAAACCTACTAGGAAATCCTCTAGGTAATTCTAACTATATTAGTATACGCTTATCACTACGTGAGTCCTACCACTTAGGTATCTAACTAGAAATATTTTATAGGTTAATAATATTAGAAAAGGTAACTTTATAGTTAGAATTATATAAAGTAACTTTACGTTTAGAGCTATCTTACTATATCCCCTAATTATTAGTAGTTTAGTTTAACTAAATAATCTCTTACAAGTCTAGCGAAATCCCTCTAATTTGAAAATATAGAGGTATAGGCTAAAATAGTTTAAATCTAACATCCTATAACTCTATAATAACATGCTAGTTGGGGATGTAGATATAATATATCTTAGTATCGCAGCTATAGCTAACAAAGACCCTAGATTTAGTGTAATAAAGCAATTTTATACTAGGCTTTCACGCCTCTTTAGGAATACAAATATAAGTAGTAATACTAAATAGATATAAATACTTAATAGATAGCTTTTTACTAAATAGTAATTTATATAGAGATTACTAAAGTGTATTAGCAGAATATAGAGCAATATTTTTTAGAAATATTATAGTCTAGATAGCTTTAGCCTAGAGTATTAGTAAAGTATTAGTACTAATTATAGTTTATACTATTTATATAATAGTATAATTAAATTACTTAGGAATACTATTTATTTTATACATATATAGGGGTACAAGGTGCTGGATAATCCCTTATCTATAAAGTAACTTCTAGAGGTTTATAGTAATATACTTGCTACTATTATTAGACCTAATTATCTTAATTATAGAACTAAGAGATACTAAACTAACGCGATAGCTATACTAAGTATTAATAAATATAATAAAATATAATATAGTTTAGGGTACTTTAGCCTTGTTATAAAGGAACTAGACCTAGGTATACTATATATAGTTATTAATAAATACAATATAGTATTAGGATCCACCAAGGCTCTTAGTTAGAAACTAACTAGACAAGTCTATATAAATAACTTTAAATAGTACAGTTATCCTTAGCTAGGATTTTCAATAAGGTTAGTTATATATAGATTTAGATAGTTAGTATAGCGCATAGTAGAAGTCCTTTAGTTTCGATAGAACTAGATAGCTATCTTAATACAATTACTATAGGTTTGGTACCTTAAGATATCTAACAGCATAATAGAATTTATCATATAATAAAAAGTTAGATATAGCTATAATTAATTATAATCTACTTAATTCTAATAAATCTAAGTAGGTAGTAGCGTTGTAGTACTTAGCCTAGCATTTGCTATAACTACCTAGATACTTGATAGTTATATTAAGGTTTCCTAGGTTTACGTCTATAGCTTGCAACAATATAGTTAACCTAAGTCTAGTTAAGACTAGTTTTAATATAGTTAGGTTAGTTTAGATTTAGATAACACTATTAGAGTAATAGCCCTAAAGCACCTATCTACTATTCCTCTAAATAAATAGATTATTTCTATAGGCAATAAGTTAGAATCCTTAGTTGTAAATATATAACTAAGAGAATAATTATATATTATATAGCTCTTTACTATATAGCACTTTAGTTAGTTTAGTTATTTAGGTAGAGCTATTAGGAAGTAAGCATTAAAGATAAATAGTTCTAACACCTTAAACTAGTAACTTAATACTACTAGTAATAGTAATAGTGCTATAGGTTTACTTAATTAATACAAAATTATTAAGCACGCTAGATATATACTATAATACGCTAGTATTAAAAAGCTAGATAGGCTTATTAGATATAGATAGTTAAGTTACTAAATATATACTTACATTAATACATGCGCGTTTCCTATTTTAATTTAGTAGTAGTGAATTAGTTAGGTCTATAATAGTAGAGAACCCTATAACTTTAGTAGCGCTATTATTATTATTACTATTATAGTATAATACCTCTATATTTATAGCTTTAAACTTCTTTATCTTCCCTTAGGGGCTAACCTTTTATTTATTTACTTTATATTTCCTTAACTCGTCGTAGTTTGTGTAGACGTGCCTAATAAAGACTAAGTTATACTTTTTACACTATATATAGATAGGGTTATCTAGCTTATAGGATAGCTACTAGATGCCTTAATTTTAGTAGGCACTCTAGTAGGTAGCGTAAGTAGTAGAGGAATTAGTATTAGCTAGCGAGTATTTTTTACTAATATCTAGGATCTTAGGTTTAATTTCCTAGAACTTAGTAATATTATATATGCTTAAATTATTAATTATATTATCTATAGTATTAGAAAGAGTAGAAAGGAAGAAGGAACTTTTAACTTTATTAGATATAAAGATTAAATATATTACTACTATAATAGCTTTAGTTAAGGCTGCGTATTATCTAGATATCTATATCTACCTTTGATAAAATTTATTAAGGTATAGGTGTAGGTTGTTACTATCCTAGTATCTTAGATTTATAAGAGATCTGAAGAGTAGGATGGTAGTATTACTAGTATCTTAGTTAAACTAATTATTAAGGTATTCCTAAGCTAGTGTAGAGCTTTTATATGTTGTAATAGATATTATTAAGTTATTATATACTATAGATAGTAGTATAACTATTATATAGTTATTATCCTTCTCCTAATCTTCTTAGGACTTAGTTAAGTTAGTAGTTAGAGGGAGGTATTTTTTACTAAGGATAGGCTATAGGCCTATAAACTTAAATACTACTATCTATACTATCTTCTATTTAGGAAAGTTCTCGCCCTAGGAAGTAAGCTTTAGGAGTAAGGTAGGGTTAATCTTAAAGCTAAAAGAGATTATTATTTTGATAGATAATAGTTATCTTAGATAAAGTGTTTAATAGATATCTATTAGTATAGTCTCCTTAGGTAATATAAATAAGCGTTGTCTTAGGCTTGCAGGCAAAGGTGATAGTATAGACAACTAATAACTCTAAAAGAACTAAAGAGGAGCAGCAGCGAGATTACTACATTAATATAGATATAATATTAATACACCTAGGCTTATAACCTATTAAAAGGTAATAGAAAGTATTATATTGTGTTACTTAAGGAGTGTAAGAGCGAGCTCCTAAGAGGCTTAAACTAGTATCTACTCTAGTCTATAATGTTATGATTATTCCGTTACATAGCAGTTGCCGTTCAACAACATCATGTCTAGAAACGTTTAGTGTATTGGTGAGAGCATCATAGTACCACACTCACAAGCCTCTTCCTAATTATGATAAACATCAGGCAAAAGATATACAAAGGATATTTACGACATTAAGAAGCCTTCAATTAACTTGTTAGTACAGCAGCCTAAGTCTAGGTGTCGTACAACAATTATTTTTGCCAAGGAAAATCAAATCTTCTAATATTACTCTACTACCTACTACCTACTCCCTACTACCTACTATTAATTATTTAAGTAAATACTACCTATAATATATTATACTAAGTTATTATTTATACTATAACTGCTATATCCTTTCTATAACTACTATATCCTTACTATAACTGCTATATCCTTACTATAACTGCTAGATACTTACTATAACTTACTATAATTTACTATAACTACTATATCCTTACTACGACTACTATATCCTTACTATAACCACTATCTCCTTACTATGACTACTAGATACTTACTATAACTTACTATAATTTACTATAACTGCTATATCCTTACTATAACTGCTATATCCTTACTATAACTACTAGATACTTACTATAACTTACTATGATTTACTATAACTACTATATCCTCACTACGACCACTATATCCTTACTATAACTACTAGATACTTACTATAATAATAACTTAGTATAATATATTATAGGTAGTATTTACTTAAATAATTAATAGTAGGTAGTAGGGAGTAGGTAGCAGGTAGTAGAGTAATATTAGAAGATTTAATTTTCCTTGGCAAAAATAATTGTTGCATGACACCTAGACTTAGGCTGCTGTACTTGAGCTAGTGGAATGTGCACTTTAACTCAATAACCTCCAGTTCTTGTTATTCAAGTTATTCGATATGGTGGTATTGGAAGGATAGTGTCGTGTGTAGGAGTAAGAGGGTGGCCTGCTAGATGTAGGACATCTAGTAGGAAGGAGGGTGTCTTGGTTTAGCAAGTAGGAATAGATAATTCAACTCATAAGTATTGATCTATCTATAGATCTAACTTGGTGACAAAAGTGATAATTGATGTATTGATAATCTCCTAATGATGTCCTGTGTTGCCTGCTCTTGTTGAAAGAGACAGGCCTATTTATCTCTGTAGGTGGAGTGTATTAGGTGATATTTTCATGTGCCAATTACACTGGCATAGTCTCTACTAAATATATAGCCTTAATAGCTCTATCTATTCCCTATCTAAATATAATAGATATAGGTGTTAGTCTACTAAGAGGGGGGGTATTATAATAATCTAGGACTATTATAGGTATTACTAGGAGATTCCTTTTAAACCTAGACTAAACGCTATCTAAAAAGACCCTAACTATAGATATATAAAGTAGACTTTCTCCTTTAATAGTTTAGTAGTTTTCTATTATTCTTTTATACTAGGCCTTTAGGTAGTAATTAATTCTTAGTCTTTATTTCTACTATATACTCCTATATGCCTCTAAGTTAATTCTTACCCTATTTAGATCCTTTGCTAGCCTATGCTATTACATCTAGTAGCTAATTCTACTTACCCCTAGGGTAAATATAGACTATATTACCCTTTTTAGGTTTAACTCTAAATACTTACTATCTCTTTACTAGTACCTATAATACCTCTACTATAGCTAACCTCTTTTATTCTCTACTAGTCTAGTAAGACCCTAGCCTCTAAAAGGTAGCTAATACTAGGTACTTACTATAACTATAGCAAATCTAGTTACTTCTCTTACAACTATCCTAGCCCTTAGGTATAGAAGATTAAAGCTAAAGAAGAAAGGCTAAGTAAGGATAAATTAGTAGAGGAAACTAAAGATATAGATATTTAGATAGGAAATAGAAACACTATAGAAAACTCTCTATCCCTAGCTTAAGTAGATATAACTTAGCTAATATTAACCTATTATACTTATTTAGAGGGAAGAACTTCTAAGTCCTCTTTTATACTAGGCCTTTAGGTAGTAATTAATCTTTAGTCTTTATTTTTACCACGCACTTTTATATGCCTCTAAGTTGATTCTTACCCTATTTAGATCCCTTACTAGCCTATACTATTATAATACTTAAGTATAAGCTAGGCTTATAACTATTATAAATCTCTAGAGATAAGAGTAACTAGTAATCTACTATATTTTAGAGTCCTCTTATAAGGCTATCTATAAGTAGAGAGCTCTAGTTTATATCTCTAGAGTTAACTCTACCTATTAGTTACTACTTAGCTATAAACTACTAAGTTTAGTATAGCAAACTAATAATACTAAACTAATTACTTTATAGGCTAATTTACCAAACTACTAAACCACAAACTATACGTGATAGCTATAAAATATTATTCTAATAACTATAGGGCTATTAATGTGCGAATAAGAGAGTCTAGGGGTCTAAAGTACAAACCTATCCTAGCATAATGTGTGTCCTGGAACGTCGTAGGGGACGTTACATATGTATCAAAAATTCGATCAATCGCCTGAAGTATTGGTATTCCTTTGCATGAAACTAATTTCCATGATTCAATTATCGGCGAAGATATTAGTTTTGATCCCCACTCAGCTCTTACAAGATCGGCGCAAGAAACATTACCGCATATACTGTAGACGGAAGAAGATGTATAATCTATCGCGATTCAGGATTTAGGTAGACGAACCAGCCAAATACACTATGTGGGACGAACGTTGATTCTTGCTTCTCTAAATATTTGTCATAGAATTCTTTTAGCATCTATCTATATTAAATGGGTCTAGCAATTTTACTGTATTACAACTTGATACTATTTTTGGCTCATTCATCACAAGGCATTTTAAGTTACCCAATACTTACAAAGACCCGTGACTGTGGGTTTGCCACCTCGGCAGCTTTGGCTTTTCGAACAGCCATCCGTCGCTTCAAAAAGACAATCAGAAAGACTATACAAGCTGTACTGAAAATTACGGCAAATATAAGAAAAGCTAACAGCCAACGAGGTTTCTTGGTGCCGGTTAATCCGTCACTGCGTTTTCGTTGCGTGTTTGTCTTGATGCCTGGAGGGTAGTCAGGACCACCATCTGGTGACATGTATGAAATACCACCAGATGGCAGTGCTAGGTTAGAAACTGAACGAGACTCAGCATCGATGAAACCTACTGACAGAGCTGATGCTGTGCTCGAGACCGACATCTCAGGTCCCATGAATCCGAGTGAAGGCGCGTTTGTGCTCGGTGTTACAGTTGGCGTGATGCTCGAGGAAATAGTAGTGTTTACAATGGCCGTGGATCGTGTATGCGCTTCCTGCTGCGATGAAGACATATAAACTGTAGGATTGACAGTAACAATACGTGTGACGGTGGCAGTCATGTAGATGATGGGCGCACTGTCCGCTATCGTCGAAGAAGCAGAGACTGTTGGCCCAGATGGCGCGATAAGGGGAGTCGATGAAATTGCAGTGGGTAATGCTAAGCTTGAAGGTGTCTTGGATAATAGTAATCCAGAAGCCGAAGATGTTGCGGGTCCGGAAGGAATTGTACTGGGGCGTTCAGCACCTACTGGGTAAGTAAAACTTGACAGAGCACCATGGCTGCCTGCAAACATGGTCGAGAATGTAAGTGCTATTATAATGTGCATGTTGGTTGTGACAAGAAGAGTTGTGGAATATGTGTGGTGTGATTTATGAGTATTTGGGAGCTAGAGGTGGCAATCGCACTTTATAGATGACGCATGCATACGCTGTTCACAAATAATGCAGAGTGAATGTGGTCATCACATGACGCTTCATGACCGTGTGATACTTTGAAGAATTGTTTAACAATGCAGGAGCGAAGTAAGATCAAGTATCGAATAAGAAAAGGCCCAATATTGAGTTACTAGAATCACCCTAAGTCTCGTCACAGATACTTGCGCACGTTTAGGTATACGACAATGTTTAATAAAATTGAAACTCTTATTTTCTATAAATCAGCTTGCACGAACAACGACTTAACCCTGACTGCACTAATGGTGTACCAAATTTTCTGGGTTGCTCAAACTCACCGCATTATCCTCGCGTGCGTCTGTTGGTAGATCCAAAGCCCCAACATCCGGTTTTCCTAAATTTTCTGGATCTACATGTAATTATATCTATTGAGAGGCTTCTACATCACATTCGGCTACATCTATTCCTTCTTTCCTTCTGCTGGAAACCTCTCATCGCACAAGTCACGAATACCCCGATAACTGGTACCCCAACAACGATACGGACGATGCACGCCGCAAAAGTTGGGCCAGCGGTATTCTAACTATTCAAATAAAGCGCTTCGGGGGGGAATTTCGTAGAGGACGTAGCTAGCCTTTTGCCTTCACTATGTTATGAGGTCTCGACGGTGGTTGACCTCTCGATGGTTTTCGTGGTGTGCCAGTGTGAGTAGTACCTTAGTTATTTCAAACTCGATGAATTATTATATTGGTGCATGCCTTGGTGGTATGCACGTATGACAATAAGACTAGGCCACTTTCACTGTGAGTCGCTGCGAGTTTCATTGCGGTCTCACTGTAAATTACTGTAATCCTTGCTATGAATCACGGAAAGTCTCACTATCAGGGTTAGTATCTTCCTCTTTGTTATATAGTAAGATTATGATTCGTATTGTGCGACGAACCACTACCACCATCATTCGATCGAGCATTGCGTAGTAAGACAAGATAGTAGACGTGTGATGGCGATCGTGTGGCTACATTCACGATATTTGTACTTTCACGCGCCCTTGACAGTATCATTATGCCGTTTAGCCATATGAACCGCGACAGCTGGACGGGCAAGCAGTAACTAAGTCTCATAATGACTGGGAGCTGTCTGCCAGTCGATTTTCGTTGTTCTTGTCCCTCGCAACGACCTGTCTTGCACCTGATAACTGGTACGTTCGAACGCCGGCGCGCATGGCAACCCTCTGCGAACAACATTATTCAGCTGTCGCGGTCGCTTTACCTGAAATCAAGCGAGTTCTCCTGACGAATGCTTCCCGTCATCCCGGTGGTTCTGTTAGCAGGCACCAAGTATAGGTTCGTAGGTACTGACCCATCGCGGAAATGGTGTGAATGTATGCATTTTTCCATTCATAACCAGAGTGCGTTCGAATTTTTTCAGTTCCACTGGCTCCACTCCAAAAAAGATTATAGTTCGAGCCCTTTGGGACCAGGTCATTTGGTCCATGATGTCGCGAACAGCGTATATGCTGAGCCGTGATTGTCTGAACAGGATAAGTAGTTCCAGCCAAGATGCGATCGTAGGAGCAGCGATAACCGCGCTTTGCTAGCGCAGCCTGCACGCCTGTTTCGAGCATCTCATCAATATGCTGGAGAAATCGTTCGATGTCGGATGTCCTTGGAATATCTCCGGAGCTTGTAAGTGCAAACTCGGTTATCTCATACAATATCCACAGGCGCGGTTCGAAAGGAGGGTAGAAGTAACTTACATGAAGCCGTAATTGCGGATGATGCCTGACATTGTCGCTAGGGAGCGATGGAAATATTCTTCTTCCGGCGATGATCGTGGGCTTTGAGGCATGCATGTCCAGTCTACCCAAATATACGACCAAGTTTGCGATTTGAGTTCAGCTTGATGAAGACGCAGATACTCTCCATCTGGGTCAGGGTGATCCTCTGTAGGAAGACCATCCCACACGGCTATGGACCGACGGACAAGCAAGGGCCATGCAAGATGAGGAGGCGAGGCGCACGAAGCAACAGCTTCTGAGGAGTCTGACATAGTAAGCAAAGAGAAAGTTGTTCTTGAAGTCAAGTTAGCGTTCATGATGGGGGTATAATATACGCTCAGCGAGTAGCACTAGAGCTAGACCGGTCAGCGTTCATGATGGTGGTATAACATACGCTCCACGAGTTGGACCGGTCAAGCCTCAACACATTGCTTTGCTTATTGGACAAGGTCGGGAATAGGAGCCTGGCAGGGTGACGTTATCCCACTTTCCCGATTCAGAGCTTGCCAACTCTTAGCCTTGTCTTCGATATAGCGTTGGCCGCGTGCACGATGATGGAGGGTCAATGTGGGGACCTAGCTATAGTCTGCTAGGGCTTGATATGATTTTGGCACGTTAGGAGGAACGCCTTTCGCTAGAGCTCGACTGGCCTTATCTATACTTGCTGGTAATGCTGGTGATGATGTTGGAGGGTAGGAGCTGAGGGCGAGGCGAGGCGAGACACAGCAAGTCAGTGCTATATATTTGATTGGGGAAATTCGCAGAGGATTTCCTCACAATTTTTCTCGGTACGCTGTGCTTCTCGCGACCCAGGGACACACCTTAGATGGTGTAGATGATGATTCAATTTGAGCACCTAGCACCGGCTCAGTGGATTCCATTATGGATCCAGCAGTCATGAGAAAAAGGAGTGCAGAGATGGAGAGATAATGTAAAAGTTCAGTAGATAATCAGTCGTTTGTGTGTAATTCATTGAATAAATACCGGCCCAGTCACTAACTGGGATGATGTTCTGAAGGATTCCAGATAACATATCAGTAATTTGAGAAGTCAATGGTCTAAACTCTTCGCCGTTGCTATCTACGCCTCAGTGGAATGTTTGTACGACTCCCACACACCAGCAGTATGTGAAGTATGACCCCCGATAATACTATACATCGCCACTCGGTACTTTCTCCAGAAACTACGTAAGCCATGTCTCTTCAAAAATACTGGTACTGGGTGGTTGATGGATTGCGAATCTTCGCCTTAGGTGCGTCCAGCTTCACGTCAACGAACGTCGCTCCATGGTCTCTTATATGTTGCGATATTCCGAGTTCAACATCTTGAACTGGCCCAGTACGTATTTCAAGTGGCCAAAGATCTGATTTGCGCAGCTGTAGCCGCTGATCCGTTGTGAAATGAGAGGTGTAGGCGGCGCTCAAATTTGCGCTTGGAGATACAGTGCCACGCCACACCAAATAAAATGATGAACAGCAAGAGGGTAGGAATATCAACTCCCAGTAACACGAAAGAAAGCATAATATTAGAAGAAATTTCCTAGACTGGCGCCGTAGAAGTTTGGTTTCGGGGGTTTAAGAGCTTAGTGTAAAGACGTTTATAAGTGTCGCTCCTCAAATTCCAGAGTTTTGTAACAGTCACAACGTGATGAGAATTGGAGGAAACTAAAGGTTTCAGAAGCTCATTCGAAAAAACGCTACATTGTGCATAGCTTTGTGCAATACTGGTGCGTGGTTGGCAGGGAAATAAAACAGATGCTAGCCCAAACAGTTGACAGTTCATCAACCATCTAAAGTTGGGAGTATTATTGTAAAGATTGATCTGTTATGAAGAAACATCAATCACATTGAGGATGCTGTTAGGTTGGAGAATTGACGATGTTCTACCCGTAGTAAATTGTCTTTTTCAAAACCGGGTCATAAATCTGCTGCGGATGTTCCACACCATGAGTATCGGTTCGCACAATCGAAGGCACCGTGTACACAGTACCCATTCTCACTGCCTCATAATCAAGGCCTGATGTACGCTCAGGTCTAGAAATCGAGGTTAAGGGGCAAAGTGATAGTCTTCCACTATGGCTGTTCTGGATTCTAGAAACAGGCTCTTTACTCCCGGGAATAGTACGTTCTGAGGCAGAACGTGAATCAATGAAAGTTCTTGAGCTCATCCGTGGATGTACTTCCATACTCGAGTGAGGAGTGTAAACTGGTGCATATTTATCATGGCTAACGCATGTGACAGTTCCGAGATTGCACGTAGTTGCCAATGCGGCGTTCCCAATATTTTTCTTGAGATTTTCTTTCTTGGCCTTTTTATGATTGCGGCGTCTGTTGAGGCAGTGGATAATACCCATCAATATGGTGAGGAATGCGACACTGCAGATGGCGATTACTATGATGTTAACAGTCTTTTCGGGCAGGCCGGACGCCTTCCGCTCGCTCGCAGCGGATGTCGTTTCTCCCGTAGCATTGGTATTGTTGGAGTTCTGCGCCCTGGGGAAGACAGAGGCATGGATGATGGGTGACATTTCTAAAATTGTGTTTTAAGTCGGAAAGGTAATTAGTGGAGTGATTCCGGTCAGTGCGATTCAGGAAGCATGTGTGGGTAGCTTAGATCACTTAGAAAAGGCAGATATATAATAGGTCCTTTTGTTCGGCACGAGAAAGAAGAGGCGTTAAACAAAGACATTGTATACAGCCTGAAATAAACAAGTTATCGGTGAAAGGACGAAAAATTTTACTAAAAATAGTCTGAAAGTTCTCCAATAACTATCGTACTCCATACGGGAAATTTTAGTTAAGCGAAATATCTGTTGCTTCATGTCAAATGCGAATGTATTTGAAAGTCAATATGAGCATGATCATGGTGCTTTCTGGTAGCATACATGACTGGTTAACCATGTCATAAAGTTGGCACGTTACTGTTCTCAATTTCTCATATGAAGTCGTACTGATTCGAATCACGCGTAGATTGATGAATTACCGCGAATCGCATCCACTATCATTCCCAATATTTCGCAAGGTACCGTAGCATTTAACCAGAATGCTTTGTCACCAGACACTCCTCACCCCTCCTCATAAAGTATGCCTCCTATTCACTAGAACGAACCCATTTTCTTCTATTGCTTCGCTCATCGATGCATCGTCGACAGTGTCCTTATCATCAATCGCCTCATACTTTGGCGGCTCAACATATCTCGGAAGAGTATCCACACTCTCATTGTCACCAATGTTATCCATGCGATTCGGAAAGCCTCGTTCTTCTGCCTGTAGTTCTTGCAACTGCCGGTCTGATTCAAGCGGCACGATTTCTGTGTTCCTTTCATGCTTCACTTTGTGTCGCCGTCCTTGCTCGAGACCGTCTCGCGATGGGGCGAATGACGATGCATGGAGCAGCTGCCCAGACCACAACCAAAACTAATGTAATTATGAGCACGAGAAACCCGGAATGCATGTTGAGATGTCCGAGTAAGGTTGTGTTTCCGTGTTGGGTGGGGGTTGATGACGCTTGCTGTTTAACTATGTGACGGTTTCCCCGAGCGAAGTATCAACACAAGATACTCAGCTAGATCATTTCAGATATGAATGAGCCGTGACAAACTGATATTGTTGTGGCGATATGGATCCGGGATGAGGGTTAGGAGGGCTTCAAAGTGCAGAGAAGCAGTTATTCAAGAGAGATGACGACGGTTTCCTCTGTGTGTAGTTGAGTCTTGGTTCCAGGATTTGCGCAATTATATGATGTGGTTGCGTGGTTTGAACCAACTAATAAAACGGGTTGTCGTTGTATGTTGTGAGTGCGCGGGCGTCGGTTTCATATGTTGAGCGGGGCAGCCAAAGCAACGCAGTTGAGTGCTTTCTGGTAGGCATATAACGGCACTAAGCCTGCTTACAGTTGAGCAGGTGAAAAATGCCAAGTCATGGACAGTGCTCAATGGTGGTGAATTGTCTGAAGTTTGTGTCGTCATGTGACCGATGCTCGAGCAGTGAGGTAGGATACTGCGACTATTTCCACATTAAACCGCACGAAGGAAAAACGTCTATAGTAGAAGGGAGGCGTGACTTACTTCTGATATGTATAATGTTCATAATTCGAAGATCAAACTGCATTCAGCAGCGGTCGAACATTTACCTTTTGTATTCCTCCACTACAATAGATATGTAGTGTGAGATCCATCGTTTCCCTTCAACTGGAACTAATCGAAGGAACACCCACAAATCGTACAGCCTTCTTCGATGCCTTATTCCTCTCCACACCATTCATCGCCGAAGCTAAATTCCTCGCATTTTCACCGACCCCAACATTGCCAACCAAGCTCGGTCGACGCCAACCCCGTAACGACGTCATGAATTCTTCGGTAAAATCTCCTGTAGGTCCACCAGACAAAAAGAAATTCCGAGTATAATGTCGAGAACCCTCACTCTGAGGTTTAGATTTGAACCTACGACGCACCCACTCATAAATCATCACTAGGTAGTACATGCCAACACCAGAGACGACAATGAGCGCAATAATACCAACAATAACGCCGATTTTCTGACCCCTGATAAGCACGGCGGTGCCGGGTGTACCGTCAGCCAATGTCGATAGAGAAATGAAAGAAGTAACGGGGTTTACGGGTGCCATAAGGAAGGACTTGCGGTCAGAAATCAGGTCATTGTATGACAGAAAAGGTACGGATATTACATGGAATGAACACGTATTATATGGATCAGTGATGGAGGGATTGTACGTAAAGAATTATTTTTTCTTGGGTGGTTATAATGTTAATATGCACAGCGTGAAGTAGGTATAGAGGACACTCTGTTGAAACTTGGGTGAAACCAAGTACGCCCGATAGAACCACGCACCCACTATACTTCGTAGCAACCGTTCGCCGAAATAGCTCGCTTGCCAAATCAATTGGCAGAAAGGCGGATTGTCTTTTGAAAGAGGCCGATTAGTGTTAATGCCGTCGTTGATTCTGGCAGGTGCCAAGAATCACAAGTTCCTCGCAGAGGCTGTGTCGTTCCCATACGTAGGCGAGGGTAATGCGATAACTGTCTCACGAAATGTGACTTTACGAGGGTTACCCCGGATGGAACGAGGTAACGCGGAATGTTTCTTGCGAATCGGTGTGAGAGCTGAGTCATGGGTGGGTTGCCCGGGACTCTCGGCTGGTGGTTGGGACTCGAGGTCAATGGGCGAAGATCTGTCTTGCCCTTGTTGCACCGTTTCGTTGAGGTTGGGAAACCGGCCTTTTTTGTACATGAATACCATGACACTTAAAGCGAAGGCGACAATAGAGAAGACGACGACAACGATGCCGATGGTGATGAGATCGGGCATGATGGCGGTTTCTGATTCTTTGTAGTTACAATTGATAGGTCAAGAATGCGTTTGCTTAGAACAAGAGTGTTCAGTGGGCTGTTGTTACGCCTTGAAGTAAAAGAAGAACGATAAACTTGTATTGTGACAACGTGGGTGTGGATTTTGTTTGTACATAGTAGGGCATTGAAGCGGCACAAGACAGGATAAATATCAAAAAGCATGCTGACAGATGTATAGAACTAACTATTCAAGATGCAAAACCAACAGCACCTAAATTTAAGAATGTATCAAGACCTTCGTCTCAACCAACCAATGCTATGCCGTCCTCGTGTCGCTAGTGAATCTCATGACGTTATGTACCAACACACCGCTTCGACCACGAACGTGGCCGCTCTCTAGGTGGAGCCAGATCTTTTTTAGGGATGGCAACGTGACTAAGTCTTTTCCATTCGCGTATCTCTTTTAAATGTCGTTCGGCAAATTCTTCCGTGGTTTCCTTGGTCCAGTTGTGCCTCGTTTTTGATCGATGGGTTTTTGGTTGCCAAAACCTAATGGATGAGCATTGGGAACCCATCAGCATATGACTTCTCCAGAGTTTTGACATTGAAATTGGACGAGGAGAGAGTATACAGTGCTAATTTTATAGGAGATGTTCGTTTGTGATACATCGAAAGTGATTGCAAACAGACAAATGAGAATAAGCAAAGACAGATCCCAGAAACAAACAACAAGGATCGAAACAACTCAGCGAGATGCTCCAAGGTGAAACACATTACCAATCCCATCCATTAGACCCACTCACTCCTCATCCCACTACGTCAAATCCTCTTTAACGATGCTGTTCCTAACAGCAACACCCATCTCCCGTACAACAGCCACAGGTGCCCACCGCCCAACCGTTTGACACAGCCCAGCCTCTTCAGTCTTCCTAGCTATGTCAGCTATTAACGCTGCCTTCTTGGCCGCCCATAGCTCTCTCCGTTTCTGAATCTCCGCCAACTTTGCTTCAGACAGCCCTTCTAGCTTCTCCTCCCCATCATGCGGGATGCGGTCAAGCCATGACTGTGGCCTCTGCTCCGACAGGCTAGACCGCCTTTCCTGGGATGTCTTGTACGCACGCAGCTGACCAAGGCGGGAAATGAACTCATCAATTTCGGCGATAGACATTGCCTCGTAACCTCTCATGTCAATGGGGAAGGTGTCGGTATCATCATCTGGACTGAGCCATCGGGTAGCCTTGTAGCGGTTGCGCTTGTGGTGCTGTGCGGGGTCCTGGGTGTTTGATGCCTGAGAGGCCTTTTGCAAGGAGCGGTAGGCGCGCTTTTTGGCTTTTGTGGAGCGTGGCTTGGACTGGCCATCACTCGGGGTGGTGGTGGTGGTGGTGGTGGTGGGCTGGGTTGGAGCGTCCATTCTTGTTATTTGGAGAAATGATGGTTGATACGATGGAGGTGTGTATAAGAAGGTTATTTGGAGTGGAGGAAGTTTCTATGTTCTATTATCTCTTTCTTTGTTCTGTAAACGTGAAGTATAGTTTGTCAGTTACTAGGGCCGGAGGGTTTCTATGGACTCGAGATGAAAGACGAGGGTCTTCTACGGCTTTGTGGTAGCTTCTTCGGCTGCATTTCTTTGTTATGACCGGATACGATTTGATACATCTACATAGGTTAGTCGTCAAGTGAATTTGTTTAAGCAGTTTGAAAGTTAATACTGTAGTCTGCACGGACCGATTACTTACCTAGCTAGGAACATAAGAAGAAGCTCGGCGCGATTAAGATGTCGTACGTAATAGAGTGTTGCAGGATGTAAGAATACCTTTTCCTGAGATATTCTGACTACCTTCATGGCGTAGCTGGAAACGTTGTAGTGTCTAGTAACCGGAACTCACGGAGCATTGTCGTGCGATAGGGCTCAGTCGCACGATTCTAGCTAGCTAGTACTTACAGCTGAGTCGTGCGATAGCTACCAAGAGCTGCGCCGCATCAGATCGATTGGTGAATAGATCCATAACACAGTCATCAGAGGCTCGTCGACATTTTTTCTTGCACTGCCCCGGCTAATAAGGACTACAAAATACACGACGCAGCCAGCCACGAATTATAGAAGAGGTATAGCAGGCCTTGGAGAAGTCCGAGTGCAACAAACCCCCAAATATAATCCTTTCTGGGAATAGTTATGGGGCCAGCGCGTACGGCTGTGAGGCAGAGCATAGTAATTTCCTTGTCTTGATATGAAGGCCATCGACTGTTTCTATGCTGAGGTATATATGTCTGTTCAATTGCCAGTTGTTTATCTTTTAGTTCTTCCCTCACTTCATTCAGCACAACAGGTACTCTACATTCGCTCACTGTCATCATCAACCTCCATTCCAATTCAACTACTATTCTACTTCTTACAAATAACCTGTGAAGATGCGCGCCTCCGTCCTCGCTCTTGCCTTCGCCACCACCACTCCTGCTATTGCTGCTGTCGCCCCAAAATCCGAGGGCAACCCAAGTGATGCGTCCTACAAAGCCTCAATCGACTACCTTGACCAAACTGGTGTCCATGGATTCTTCGAAGCTAAATCTTCCAAGGATGGTAAAGGTGTCGACCTAAATTTCCAATTCATAGGAATCGCAATGTCCAGGGGTGGGCCGTTTGGTAAATTTTCTTTCTTTTCGTGTCCACCACTGCAAGAGTTGGTACTAAGTAACGCTGTGAACAGGGTATGGGGTCCACGAAAAGGCCATCTCTGGCCGCGACTGCAATGACGCTGGAGGTGTCTTCGATCCCTATGGAGTAGGGGGCGCCAAGTGCAAGGAGGGCAAGCATACAGACTGCGAAGTCGGAAACCTCAGCGGGAAATATCGGGCAATTGGCGTAGAAAGCAACATGAATGAAAACAGGTAGGTTTCTTCTTCCCCAGAACCTGCCACTACCTAGCTAACACGAATGCCAGCTTCACTGACTCCTACATGTCCACCGACCCCAAGAACAAGGCTTTTGTCGGAGACAAGTCCATCGTCATCAAGGCCGCTAACGGCACCCGTGTTGCTTGTGCCAACTTTAAGCAGGAAAAGAAGATGGCGAGTGGCGTAACCAGCATTCCTAGCCCTACGCCTGGAACTAATGGTACTAAAACCGTTGGCGGTGCCACCACTGTTGCTCCCACCGCTGGTCCCTCTGTTGGCATCTCCCATCCTACTGGAGTCAACGGTACGGGTACTCTCAACGGCACTGCCCCGACAGCTGGTCCAGGCGCCCCTGTTCAGTCCAACTCTGGCCACCAGCTCCTCGCTGGTTTCAGTGCCACGTTTATGGCCGCTGCTGCGCTGTTCTTGTAATCGTCGTTTGCATAGACCTATTGTATTGTTTTCTATCATATTGTTTTGAAAAGATTCAACCGCGAGACGGCAGTGGGTTACGACTTGGGTTTGGGAGCTTGATGAGATTGTATTCAGGTTCCAGCTTCTCTTCATGCATGTCTCTAGGGTTCCTATATGTAGTATGTTAGAATAGCCAGCTGGCCTGGAAGCTTCTTTTCTTTCCAAATGCAAAATCTTTAAATTCAGTACATACATCAATTGCATAGGTACAATCTTAGCTGACATGATGTAATTGTTTACAGTAGAAGTAAACATTGATTAGAAGCGGACGTTGAAGTGTCGTGTTCGCGGAACTAGTTATTCTTGCCGATCTATCTCCGTAACTAATCTATTGTCACATGCAACAACACCATCGCCCTCACTATCATCATCATCATGTACTCTGTACTATAGAATCATTTATAAGCATTTTCTTTGTCACTGGAGTACATATCCAGCAGATGTTGACATTTAATATATCAAGATGAGCATCTTCGCAAGATCCCTCTATATCCTCGGCCCGCCCGCCCTCCTGCTCGTCTCCGTCCCCCTCACCATCTTTGCCTTCATCACCACTACGCTCGCCATCTCTCTCCTCGCCGTCCGCGTTTCTGTCGTCTACTTCGAACTCGGCGTCGCCCTCCTCCACGCCTATGTGTTCCCCGAGCCCCCAAAGCCGCTCCCCAAACGCACGTCCCCTCCCTCCAGCTCGCCACGCTCCCGCCATCGCCGCAGTAGCTCCTCATCTCAAGACACAGCTGTCCCCGCTGTCCGAATCCGCCCCAAAAGCGGCTCCTCGGCCTCTCTTCTCGGCATCAGCGACCTGACGCGCGATTTTGAGGGTGTGGGCGGCTGGCGCTACTACGAAGGCGAGGAGGAAGAGGCGTTATGGATGGGCATGAATAGGCGGCTCGAGCTGCCCATCGCTATGCCGAGGCGGCATCAGAGGAGGCATACGGGGGAGGATCGCTGGAGCTGGAGTCCAGAGACTATGCGCATGAGCCCTGTACAGAGCCGCTCAAGAACGCCCACGCAGGCTGCGGTGCAGGGGGAAGGGGAGGAGTATTTCCCGCTGCAAATGGGCATCAGACCGCTCAGTACGGCGAGTGAGCCGCTGAGTAAGAGTGCGCTGCAGTCGCGGAGGACGAGTGTCATTGAGGGGAGCCCGACAAGCCTGGAATCGGGACGAGCCAGTGTGGCTATCAAGCAGAGCGGAGAATGAGCCCAGAGAATTGCAAAAATCAGAAGGGCCGTTTTAACCTCGTTGTAGGCCTTCAAGTAGGCTGCTTACAATTCCTGGTCTGTTTACATCGCGGCAGCACGTATGGCTATGAGGAAAACAACACGTCGTCTGCTACGGCATCCACAATGAACAAAAGTTCCACAATGCTCACACGCCACCCTATAGAAGATCGATCTTCTGCCGGGTCTCTGAGTTGTCTCAAAACTCGATTCAACCCAGCACTACCTTCTCAAGATGGTCTCCAGTCAGCAGGCGCGGTTGATCGCCGTCGTTGTCGTCGCTATCATTGGCTCTATAGTCATGTATCTCCTTTTCCTCTGGGCCAAGAAGATCTATATAAAGCGCGTTCATACAGGTGGTTCCTCTGGCCTCATCCTTCCTGTCTTTTCGCCTAGCCCATTCATCGTCCATCTCCCGTGTGGCCACCCTCGTCCGCCCCCAGCTACCCGCCCTTCACACTCCCATCGTTGTCGGTATCCTTACGTGACATTCAGCAATGCCGCCTTGTACGTGGTAACGGAAGGTGGTAATATCAACGCTCGCTGCATTCGACCCGTCACAGACGCTGATTCTACAGAGTTTCGTCCTGTGGGCGGCATGTATGCCGATGTTCCTCTTCTTGTTCAACATGAATTGTTCCTTCAACGTTTGGGCAGCCATGTCTTGCGCGCGCGGGTGGTACCCATGTCGCCTACTCAAGATCCAGATAGGAGCTTTGAAACTGTCACAGCACGAGACGATGGTGAAAAATCAGACGTGATCACGAGAGGTGTTTAAAGTCAAAGACTACTTTGTACCAAGGCACGGCTAGAGACGCGATGTACTTACTATACACGCGTATAGTATCTATCTCGGCAAGGATGAGGGATGTACAACGATAAGTTCCGGACCCTATCCTTGAACCATCTAGCACATTTGTCAAGGCGGTATCGGCTCCAAAGCGTCTTTGCAACATGCATGCAATATATTCCAAATCAAATTATTTTTCAGTTCCCCCAAGTATGTCCAACCCACAGTACAACAACTGAATGCCATCTGTGCTATCTGATTGTAAGTGTCGCGGGATGAATGGGATGGATCAAGATGCATCTCTCATTCATAAGTGATGAAGAACTAAGCTAGCTAACCTCTGTTCCCCTCGGATGTGCAGTCACGTGCCGTTCCACCACGCCGGGCCTGTGCATGGTCACGTGTGAACAGGTGACATTAAGGGTCTGTTCTGTATCTACGGCAAAAAGAGCCTCCATTTCGGCTCCATTGGGTTTGCTCCAGTATTTAGAGTTGAAATAAGCTATTGGTGTACAGGGGATCTTGGTTGATCGTTGCCACCCTTTCCGAGATAGACAGTTACTGTATGTTCTATATCTACAATACGCTATATTGTGGGTCATACGGAGTACTGTTACGGGACTATGCATATAAACTGAAAACTCAACTTGGATATTATAGTATCTATAGGCCAAGTATATCACCATAATTACGCTACTTTCTGGTCCCTCTAATTGAGTGAATTGGATACCACAACCTCTATTTCATTTCTATGTATACGGAGTATAAGCGATCATCATCCTCCCTTCATTCATAGCTACTAGGTCGCGTATGTAAGCTACTAAACTATGGTTGAAATTGATCTATGGAAGTCTGTGGATTCTCAGGAAGTCATTGATAAGATCGCGTAATATGGGTTACCATTGCATTGGCTCAAAAGCCTCTTCTTCTGCACTCGGCGTAGAGATGCCGAAAACATGAGGCTATACGGAGTCCAATAGATGATAATATATGATTACTGCTAGGTATCTGGCTACGATCCATTCCGAACGGCCATGTCAGTCTCCACTCACAAACCTACAGTAGCCTGATCGAGCGTAAAACCCTCCGTAGATCTGCCACCGAACAGAGCCGAATGTGCTAATATAGAATACAAGAGGTGTGGAAGTAAGCACTAGCTAGGGTACAAAACAACACGGACACGGAGTAGCGTTCTACTAGTAAAGAAGACCTCTGGAAATACCTCGATGTAGATTCTTGCTTGGATAGAATACAAGCTCTGTTTGGCGCGAAATGAAGCTAAAATAGAGGCTCTTGTTTGCCGTATAGAGTCCATCGAGATTTTCGACAATTTCCATGTACAAGTTTTTCGTCAACGTTGAATCTCTGTTCAGCCAGCGCAGTTCGCAACAAACCCCACAACCAATCTAGTCCCACGCACTTTGAATGCACGGGTCACACCATCGTCTTTCATCCCTGCGGAAACGCAATACTGTTATACCCAAGATGTTTTGACATCTCACTACAAATATATCCACCTCTCAAATCCAAGAATTTTTGCCAAGTGTTTTCGAATATACGGTTTAGCTTCGCTATTGGTTCTACGTTGTTGTCGTCTCAATCGTTTCACAGCGCCGAATGACTGCCACAGACCAGCCACTACATGGTCTCTGGAAAGCCATGGGTTTCGTAAGTCGCTTACAATGTTGCTATAATAACTATTCTATGTCTGGGATGCTCAATGTGGAAATCTATTCTGCCCGTTAATGCGCGTCAGTAGTGTAACATGTATGTACTCCGTATTCCTTACTTCGTATAAAACACAACTATCCATCTGAGAACTAGCACCGACGATCAACCGAACCGCCCCCTGTACGTCACCGGCATTTTTCAACCCTAAATACTGGAGCAATGGGAGCTGAAATGGGAGCTCCTTCTTGCCATACAGAACAGACCCCAAGTCATGAGAAACTGTACATGGTGGAGGATCCATAAATTTGGTTACAAGATTCTTATTGTTCGTGATAGATTCCCCCTTCGACGCGGAGATGCAGTGCACGAAGCCAATGGTGACCACAGATACCACTGGATGTCCACCCCAGAAAACATGACGCTTCGTCTGTTTCGCAGACTCTCTACACCACGGCGACATAGGGAACCGGGTGACGTGGAAAACAATATCATCCTAGCGATATAATTAGTCTACCATCCTATTTTAGATCATCCAGATCAGCCCTTACAGGCCAGCGTCGTCTTCGGTGGTGAGCGGCACTCGTCGTTCCTTTCTACCTTTCGTTGCCTCACAGTTTTCCGCCCCCGGCTCCCCTCCCATAATGCATATGCTTATGTCTTCATCGGAGCCTGGAAAACGGAGGTCTCTGAGCTGGTACTTGCCCTTCGCTATCCTCCTATGTGCGTCTTTGCTGTATGTGACTGTGGGATCATGGTTTACGGAGTGGTTTGCTAGTGAGAGGTATCATGTACGGCCGCCGCATGCACTAGACAGAATACTGTCGCCCGAGACGGTCGATGCGCTGTATGATGATGCTCGACTTCATCACGTTCTTATCTCGTTGACGGAAACTACAGCTAAGGCGTCGACTGCCTGGGGGAAAGCATATGATTTTAAAGATTCAGAGGGGTTATGGGATGATCTTACGCAAGAGCTGGCGAGTTTGAAAGATATGGAGGCGTCGAAAAAGAAGGGGAAGAGTTTGGTTCGTGGTGGTTTGTCGGTTCCGCGGGAGGAAGACAGTGGTAGAGCCCTTGGGGCTATGAGCAGAGCCACAGGAGGTACCGACCCCGTCAATGGAACAGACGACCTTGGATCCGCGTTCCTGGGGTTTCTGAGAAATTCACTGTCCAGTGGATTAGCGAAGCCAGCTTTCTTTCTTGGAATCGGTCTGGGGATAGGCACGGAGAATGCTTTCAGTCTTGCGACGCCAGCCGAGTCGGAAGAGCAAGCTAGCAAAGTCGCCGCTCTTCTCGGCGAGGAACCCACGGGGTTGAATCTTGTGGCTCAAAACCTTGGAAACGGATATATCTCACAGCTCGCGCCTACGTTGAGCAACGTAACATCGCCGTTTCCGATTGGCACGATTGCTTTCGGTCTTGCGCAGGGTATCGGTCGGGGCGCGGCCATGGTGTTCAACCTCACGCGGACGAAGTTCACGCCATCGAATGAGACGGATGCGGCGGCTATATCATCGAACATTGGACTAGGAATCACGGGGCCGCTTGTAGGAAACATGGCCATGAGGAGTATTTTCGGTGGAATCGCGGGAACGGGAGAGCAATTCGATAGGATGTTTCCCATGATTGCTGCAGCGGCTGGTCATGGCTTCGGCGAGGGCGTGAGCAAAGGACTGAGGCTGATGAAATCGAACATGAGCGCCGGATCGCCGTTCAAGAAGCAGCAACTTACGGCACGAAATACAGGTCCGGATGCGATAGACATCCCGATTACCGTTGGCAACTTTACACTCGGACTCACAGAGTCATTTCTCCAATCTTCCGATCTCAAAAAGGCCTTTGGATCTTCGGGTGTGAACAGGAGCTTCTTCGGTATGAATCTTGATGCTACATCCCTCCTCTCCGTCGCCTCCGGCGCTGGCAAAGGTGTAGGCGAAGGCGTTGCTGTCGGCTTTGGACTCGTCGCCCCCCTCAATGGTGCGCTCTCCCCATCGCGAGGAATCGTCAACGGAATCAACGCTACACAAGAGCTAGCTTCCGAACAATTTATCAAAAATTCGTTAGCTAGCTTTCTCCAGAATGGTGGTAGAAAGGCCGCTGAGGATGCATTGTCACAACAAGCGTCTGACCTATGGAAGGATATCAATATAGCCAGGGCGACTGAGGGTGCCGCAAGAGGACTTGCAGAAGGATTCGTGAATGCACTAGGTCAAGGCGGGGGCTTCAAGAAGGTGTTCGAGGGCGACTTTCCGAAGGATCTCCCCATGATGCTGCAGGCTTTACCACCGTCAAAGTTCAATGACTCGACGGGAGGTGCGATAGTCGGCTTCATGAGGGGGTTGAGTGCGGAGCTGGTTCTGTTGTTATCACAACAGGCCAACGCTAAAAAGAATGCTGGAGTGAATTCTACCGTAGGGACGAGAGGGAGTCCGTCCAAACGCACCGTTGGGGACGGAAGGGCGGGTAATGGCTTAGATAGTAGGCAAGGTAGGAAAACGCGCATGTGGTTCCATAACTACATATTTGAGTGAAGCTAATCTATCACCTTAGTTCCATATTCCTTGACTCGTCGACAAGCCCAAGGAAGTAGTACCGCGTCAGCAACTCCGACCTCCACACCCGTTCTAGTAATCGACTCAAACACTCTTCAAGGTCTCATTCAATCGGGCATCAACGCTACGACTTGCGATGGCGTTGGTGGAATTGCTGCCTTGAGTCTTGCTATCAAGAATTCACCTTCCTTGAAAGCTTCGGATGCGGCACGTATGAAGCAGGATAAAGAAAACAATGTGACGAATCCGCTCTTGGACCCATCGACTCTTTTCGCTCTACCTAGCGATCCCATTACGGTTACGAATGAGGGGAACAAGTTTGTGATTACCTTGAGGGATGGGATTGTCAAGGTTAATGATATAGCCGTTGTTCCTCTTACTGTCATGACACTTGCGCACAGTATGTTTCCTTTGCGCCCCTCTAATCCAGTTCATTCTCGATTTTTAACACTCAGCTTACAGTGATCCTTACCACGCTCGCCTTCTTCTACTTCCTACCTATATACCTCATTCTGGGCGCTGCGCAGAGATTCTCCGTTATGATCGGCCATCCAGTCAACGAGAAAAAGAATAAGAAGTGGCGATCTATCTTCCTTCTTTGGCTTTTTGGACCAACAGCGCTTGCGGGGATTATTATTGGTATGATTGCAATGGGAAATTCGCGCCATTTCTCAGAATCTCACGGGGTGAGTGTCCCTTTCATATCCTTTTCTCACTGCTGTAGATCAATACAACGATCTTGTGATAGATGTACTAATTTATGTAGATATTGGGGCTCATAACCCTTATCCTCCTTATACCGACGGTCGTGACATCCTTCATGCGGCTCCGCAGTTCTTCTCCTCCCCCTCCACCCTCTGCCTTCGCGCCCACCATCAAGACTTTTCCCTCTCTGTTCAAAGGCCCCTCCAAAATTCACGTCATAGCCGCAATCCTTGTTCAGGTTTCCATCATTGTTGCATTGATAGCCTGGGTACAAGGCTTCGTTCTCCTGCGCTCAATCAGCCTCTGTTTCATCGACGCCATGCTTACAACCCCCACAGTCGTCAATATCATAAGCGTTATACTCCTCGTACAGATTGGCTCCTCAGCCCTAATCACCCTACGCCAATATCTCGAATGGCAAATCTTCAAGAATGGAGGGGAAGCGGCAACGGAGAAAAACATCACAACGACACAAGATGATGACAAAATAGGCATAGCAAGAAACAACGACATGAAGACCTTCGACTACGGGGAAAACTCTACATCGCCACATTCACCAGCACTCCTTCCAATATACCAGCAATCAGTCCCAAAAGAAAGAAACACAAAGGAACTTCTTGGCCGCGAAGACTCTAAAATAGGCTGGCCCGCCAACGCGCGCAAATTCGGCGAAGAAGACCCCTTCCCAGTTAACCAACAATCTGCATATTACCCCAAATCCGACGCGCTGCAGCGCTCCGAATTTCCAAATCCCATGATAGATCCCAGCGGTTCGCCGCGCCCCTACGACCCCAAGCTCGGTGGCTTCCTGGACGATAGATCGCCTATAATGGAACGCTTCCCGCCTCCCTCGAACATCCCGGACGATGATGAGAGGCGGAGGATCTTTCACAGTGAGAGGTCAAGTTCGGATTATAATGGACGGCCAAGCTCGGAACTGGATCCGCAGAGTGGTTACAGGAGGTACATGCCGACGATTTCGGACGATGAAATAGTGCCTGTGGCCAGTAATGTAGTACCTATGGCGAGTAATGTAGTGCCTGCGGCGAATAATGTAGTACCTGTAGCAAGTAATGTAGTGCCTGTGGCAGGGAGTAAAGTGCCTGAGGCAAAGGATAAGATACCTATCGCGAAGAACGCCAGAAGCTTTAGTCGGCCGAGGAGTGGGGGGGATGTGAAGGAGCGGTATCAGGTACTTGAAGAGGAGAATGCGGCGAAGGATAGATTGCCCGCAGGGAGGGATGAAACGTCTGTGTTGGAGGGTTTTGCGCCTGTCGCCAGGAATAGAATGCCCGCGGCGAGGGACAGTATGCCTCTGGCGAGGGACCGCGAAAGTTCCAGTCGGCCTAGGAGCGGAGGGAATGTGAAGGAGCGGTATCAGGTACTTAGAGAGGAGAGTAGGAGGGGTGGAGGGCCTATGGTGAGGAATATAATGCCTGAAGTGACGAATTCAGTGCCTGAGGAGGTGGAAACAGTGCCTATAGCGGGGAGTATGGTGCCTGTACCGAAGAACGTCAAACGGAGCAGTCGACCGAGGAGTGGGGGTGATGTGACAGAGCGGTATCAGGCACTTCAAGAGGAGACTTTAGCGGGGAATGGCAGGCCTATGGCGATGGATAGAAGGCCAGTGGAGAGTGATAGCATATCGCCGCCAATGAACAGTATGCCTGTGGCGAGGAACCGCGAAGGCGCTAATCGGCCGAGGAGTGGGGGAGATGTGAATGAGCGTTATCGGGTGCTTGAAGAGGAGATGCGGAGAGCGGATGGACGGAATTAAGTGGACATGGGAGTTTAGTTTTGCGCAGTAGGTATACCCTTGAGTATTGGTTGGTGTGATGGAGTACGGAGGATCTGCTTCATATAATTCTATGGGTAAATTTGGGGGACTGAAGATACCGCTTCCACTTTGGAACGTTGCGTCAGACTGGTTCTGGTCAATTGCGTTGGTATTTATATTAATACTTAGTTCCTCTGTCCGTAGTTACTCTGTATAGCTTAACTTGTTATTATTATTTTGCTTCCAGTCTTGGCTTATTAGATATTTGAGTCTGAGGCGGTCATAGGCTGGGAAAGTGGTTATTATCATCCTCATCATTATCGCCTTCGTCATTATGGTCGTCTTGGTCCCATCATGTATCCCTTTATTACCTCCCATGAACGAAAATACCACTTTTACTTCAGCATCTTGGTTTTCATTTCTCCGGAAGCTTTGCTTTCTTACTTCTTTAAACCGCCAAAGACATGGAGTGATGAACCAGACCCTTGGGCTTTTTTCCAAACCCCGAGTCCAAACGCCCCGGTTCTAACAGGAAAGATCGTTCATATCATCTCCCTTAATTCTACGAAAGATAATATTTGATTATTCGTTCCGAAAATACTATCCTGTCCAAAACCATGATGAACAATTATCGATATACTCCACTTCCTATATGATACCGGCGAGAGATGAATGCGAGAACTTCACGAGAGCCCTACCACCCCGCCATCCTATCTAATGTCTAATCCTAGTGCCGAACGAATGCTCTAGGGATTCTTTCCTGCTGTGAAGGCTATGTATACGTGCGAATGCGTCGGGAGCTCTCGTGGTGAGCTGAACGAGAAAGTACTATGAATTTGTCTTTATATCGTTGACATCTGCTCCAGACAGGCTAGATGGAATAAAATGAGAGTATTCATGAGTAAAAAGAACAATACCATGCGAGAAATAACTTCAGGTACAAAAGAAAGAAAGCTGATGTAATGATGCTACATTGTCTTGAGTCTTGCCTCTTCCGCCCTTACAAACGATGGAAAATAGGAGTAACTTATTAATTTTCGAGCACACCTCCGGCTAAACAACAAGACGTCGAAAGGGGTCTACCCATACCTGATCAGCTGATCTGAGATCAGCTCTATGGGAGTACCAAGCTCAGCTCAGGCATGTCGCTAAGCTCGGAGACACCTTTTCCCGCTTTCCTTTGTATATATATGGCCTTATCGATCTGATGCTCTTGCGGCGCAGTGATCCGCCTTAACGGATCATTTGCATGAGTTATGAGTTCTTCCCGCTTTAACCTATGTTCAGTGGAATATCCGACTCGGTTCGACATCCTAACCCTGGGAGTTACTATTCCTGTCCTTTTTCTTCTCTCTGTCTGTCAAAGGACATCTTTACCGACCTTGATGCGTTGCATTACTCACCAGAGAACAGAATGACCGGAAATGCTTCTCATGAGCTGTTTGCAGCCCTCAAATCAAAACTTCCTTCAAGATAGGTTCTACAAGGTAAGGTCCATCTTAGAGATTGAGTACCATTTTCCCTGCTCCCTTCTTTTTCTTTTTCCAAAATTGGAATACTTCTCTCAGAATGAGAGATTTTTCCCTTTTCATATCACTGTGCCGATACAGAGAATCATGCTTCACAAGCTCACTTCCTTATGAAACTAGATTGCTTAGTCTCTCATTCTTCATGAACGACGTCCTCAGCCTCCAATCTTCGTCTCAAGATCTACATCGACTTCCACCATGTGGAAAAAACTTTTCAACAGAGTTTAAAATTCTATTATACTGGCGCATGGATGCATTACGATAAAATACCTGACAACTGATATATCCAACAATAATTGTATGATATTCAAACAATCATGGAATATAGACTATATGCCCGCTCGAATTTCCCGATCAAGGTTAGTCATTGCAGTCAAAACGACTTTTCTCCTTTCTTTTTGTCATAGGTCAACTTGAAACTTCGGATACACGTTTGATCTCACCGAGTTGCATCCCGGAAGATTTCGGCACGGGCTGATCCGGATGTCAATGACCGCGGAATTGTTTTCGGGAGATCCGATAAATATGTACGGGTGAATTTGATGTTTGAATGGTTTGTAAACCTAAAAGCAAAGGAGATGTACGTGGACTGTTCTTCTCGCTGGAAGTTTCGAAATCAATTTTTTCACAACGCATGTCCGGGCTGGGTGACTCTTTCTCTTCGTTTGATACAGAGATAAAGCAAACCTACAGTTCGTGCAGTTACCAAGCGCGATATTCATGATAGAGTGATCTCGAAATACAACTTCGAAAAAACATGCATTTCTTCCTAAAGACCTAGAGCATGAATAGCTGTAATGTGTATTAGTTGGGTTCGTCGGGAATATGCTTTTTCCAATGAAACGACCATTTGAAAGAGTCACTTGCTGCTGCCGATGGACTCTAAAAGATAAATAACTTGAGTTTATACCTCTGTTCCAGAAAACTACAACTGTATCGTTCAATGTCTAGAGAACCTGTATTGATTGCAACTCACTTCCAATCTCCCCCGAAAATGTAAAAGGCATAATAATAGTTATTATTATTTTGTAAAACGTTGTATAGCTCCTCAGAACCGACTCTAAATACACCAATTCAAAAACAACATTCTTGAACTCGCATGAAGCTAAATATCTCTAGTATGAGACAGGCATCTTTTCCATGAAAGCAATGATTTGGTCTCTATACATATAATATTTACAGTATATTCTTCCTCTGCCGGGTTATTAAAAAGACACCCCACGACCCAGAGACACCGTCACCAACCTGCTACTTTTCTCTCCAAAGACAGACCAATTCAATTTCATGACTGACGACGTCCCGATGCTGATTCCTCCATTAAGAACCCTGCCTCCGGGTCCTAATATGAGATAATATAAACTCATGTTATGTGGATATCAATAATGTACAGAATAATAGGTCGAGAAATCACACTACACTCTGATCACATGTCTTCGCAAGCGAACACCAATTTAGTTAGCCCCATGAACAGAATACAGTAATACGCGAAAGGAATAAATCCAACTAAACATGTCTCGAAACCTTGAAAATCGCTACATATACCAGAAAAGTGTGCCCACATCTGCGTTTGTTCTCGGATGGAAGTGAGAAGTAATAGATGTCATTCACGAAGCTGCAAAGACCACAGAGCGTGGCGGTCTTTTTGAACGCCTATGTAAAAGGGAAAACCATGAAGCCGATCACATCCTGAAGAATGGGAAATGGTACATTAAACCTTTCACATCGCTTTTGACGGTGCAACGATCAATGAAAGACTTCTTTGGTAGAGGGAAACTGCGATACCTAAGGATTGACGTCGACAACGATGACGATAACGATGGTGACCTTCATTGTTTTATATTGGAATAGAATACATGTAGGCGGTGATTCCCTCTTGAGTATCCTTGGCCTTCCGGCCTCATTCATGGGTTTTTGATACTCAATATTTTCCCATGTCAGACAATTCGACAACTCTGAAATAGAGAGGTCGTCATCCCATTCTGGATGGTGGGTTGATGAAATTCTTCAAGCGATACTTCCTGCCTGCTGTAGACTCAAAAAATGATGTGAAGAAAGTGTGTTTTATTGGTGTTAAGGTGAGGGCCAGCTATATACACCATATCCAGCGCCCGCGCTAAGAACGACCTACAGCACTGCCACGTTTCTATCAATCGTACTCCGACTTTCGACCGTCGATCTCATACTCGAATGAAATACGCCCTTGAGAATCCCCACGAACTTCAATCCCCATAGTCCCATTATGCACAAAGCAACTCCTTTCAATGCTCCTCGACCAAATCAGGAAATACCAAAAGACCGTGCCTCTCAAACTACATACAAGAAATTACGAAACAGTCTCAACTCCACTCAAGACCCTAACCCTCAACAGACTCCACAACTCCCCTCTCCTCCCCCCCATCCCCACTACCTCTCCTCACACCCCCCACAGAAACAAGATCACCATACTGTTTCCCGAGAACCGACCTCAACGCCTCCTGATCCAACCCCCCCAATGCATCTTCCGCCACCCCCCTCCTCCTGTCCCACTCCGCCCACTGCTCACCATCTCCGTCGCCACGCTCCGGCTCCTTTCCCACGCACTGATGCCATAACGCATACAGCATATGTTGGCAAAAATGTCCCAGCACGAAGTCCCTGTAGCCTATCCCATGAGCCGGTAAAACAGGAAGTAAATCACGCACAAGCGGTAAATGTATGCGCAGAAAATCCGGGAAAGAGTAAAGCGGCAACGATATATCCAACCGCCAAAGGATTCCACGGAACTCATCATTCAAGTTCAAGGCCAGGAGATGGAGACAAAAGCGTGCCAAGATAGAGCCGTTGAGAGTGGGGATGTGTGTGGGGACGAACGAGTCGAATTGTGAATGGTCTGGTTGGGGTTGAGGTTGAAGTGGAGATTGTACTGGCGACGTTGCGTGCGAAGAAGGTGGCGAAACTACACGATAGGAGTACATCAAGGTGTCCTCGAATCTGTCATCGATGAGGGAATTCACGGCTAGGGTTTTCGCTACTGCGGAAACGATTTGGAGTTTTTGAGCATGGGATAGGGAGTCTTCGCTTTGTTTTGTTGGTTCGCATGCTTTGTTTGCGGTCCAGACTGCGTAGCTGGGATTTCGCCAGAGCTTTCCGGGGAGCACGGTGAGGAAGCGGTCGAGGAGGGTGCTACCGTAGGTGTTGGTTTCGTAGCTGAGGAGGGGGAGGAGTGTGTTTAGTTCGTCTTGGTAGAGTTCGGTCATTGTTTCTAGGTTGGTTTGGATGCGGGTGAGGAGCCAGGGGGTGAAGTGGGTTTTGTGGATTTGGAGGAGGTGTTGAGTCAGGGGGCCGGTTATGCGTTGGAGGTGGTGGGCGAAGGAGAAGAGGGGGATGTTTGGGTCGTGATATTTTGTTAATGTTTCGAGGCTTGGGGATGGTTAGGATTTGATCGGGGGAACGGGTGATCACGTGAAAGTGGTTGAAGGAATACGTTGGACTCACGTGGACTGGATGTGGAGGAATTCGCCTTGGTGGAAAGCAGTGGATAGATTCTTGAAGGTATCTTCACTCGGATCAAATGAAAACGATGCTTCCTTATTCTCATCTCCGATTTCGATCTTGATCTGTTTTGCTGAGTAGTTCATACTGACCCGTCCGTCGCGTATATTCGTATGATTGACGTGCGAATGTACCTATTGATGTACACATACTATGTACAACAGCCCCTCAGAGCCCAGCAAGTTACGTAGCCCGGAGGTCCAGACAATCTAGTAGTGGCTTGGGTAACAAGTTATGATTACACATCAGGCATTACAACCGCCTTGACACAGTTGTGATATCAGGATTCCGTGACCAGGTTCGCATTCGTTTAGCCACGCGCCGTGCACTAGTTCACACCACAACCTTACATTGCACCCCCACTCCTTCCATCATTGGATCCTGTCTGTAGCTCGCATCTCGATCATGATTGCTGGTATTTCATTGACGTCGAAGTCGTCCGACATGTCTTCGATTGACTCGACCACTACTGACTCTTCAGACATCCATCGTACCATTGCACTATATGTGGCTGTTCTATAAGCACATAAGAGGATAAGCTCCAAGCCAGGAGAAGCTATCATTGTACAATATTGTGTCGTAGCCCTGGGTGTGCGGGAGGAACCGATCCTCATCTGCTTGGCGTGGAACGCGAAAGCGAGCAGGCTGGTTGATGAGCTCTACCGACGCGAATCCGAAGGCGAACACGAGGTTGATGTCACAGAATGCCGACAACCAAGACACGGCGGCATTTGAAGCGCCGCCGTCGTGGAAATAGTACCGAAACCCAAATCCATTTCGAACGGAATTACTTATTTTGTCAAGTACGGATCATCCGGATCCAGGTAATTAATCAAGCGTTGAAGCCTCTCTACTTCGTATCTACAACCCTCTCATAAGCTCATCAATCGTAATAGGCTTCCTTACTGCGTTGGAGAACCCTTCGTGGAAGCTAACCCAAAGCCTACCTTCATCGCCGCTCTGCACGTTCGCAAGCTGCTTCTTCGCTTTCGCTCTCTCTCCCTCGGTCTGGAGACGTTCCTGGATTACCCTTCCAAAGAAGTCTCTCTTCAAACGTTTGCTATCTTCAACCACGATTTTTCCAGCATTCACCGCAGTTTCCTTGTCTTCCTCCACACACTTATTATCCACTTGCCCGCCCCTCCGCTTTCTCGCATCGTCGTTTATCTTTACGCTCTCCTTCTTCCATTCCGTCTCTAGAACGCTACGAACAGCGTAGCGTACTTTATCGTCTTTCTTACCAGCTAGGGTGTCGAATGTTGCAAGCGAGTCAAGTGGCGGTTCCATGCGGAATACCCAACCACCGTTACGGTTCGCGACATCATCGAATTCGACTTTGCTTCGTTCGAATCGAACACCAGTTGCTGCCATGGCTTGTACAGATCTCCTAACGAGCTCCTTTTCTGATGCTTTGCGCACGGAAGCCGTAGCAGCGGATTTCGATCCCGATGCGCCTGTGTTTATGACGACAGGTTTTACATCGGGCGATAGCATGCGTAAAATATAAGGGATCAGTTCTACGGCTAGTTCCTCCGGCGAGCGGAAGAGCCGGGTAAGCGGTAGGCTCAGCGTAGATTGAAGACCCATAAGCGAGGCACGACTGGCTTTGTGCTGCTCAAAGGCCATGTAGTTTGCGCTTGGGCCGGAGAAGACGGATATTTGTGCGTCCGTCTCTATATTTGCAGCAGGAGTCTGCTGTCGTGGGGAAGCAAAGAGGTTGTGAAAGGCGAGAACGGATTGCGAGAGGTAGGGTGCAAGCTCCCATTCTTGGGAGCCATGGACGGCTGAGGATAGTGTGTCGTGGAAATGTAGCCATTCGTAAGCTGAGCAAGGCTTGCTGAGGAATGTATCGTCTTGGAACGGTTTCTCAGGATACGCAGTGAAGCAGTCTACTTGTGTCAGCTCCGTACTTGGTGTTGGGGAAAGAAAACGACTCACCCGTGATGATGCGGTCGCTGTCACCGCTCGAGTCTATCATCTCCCTCAATCGAATCATGGCTCTCCGTTTAGCAGCCTCAGCAACGCCAACCACGCCCTGTTTCGCACGGGCTGTTGCTGTACGCAGATCCGTCGTCTCGGCCTGCTTGGGGAAGCCAGCGCCTTCACGGAAAACGCGATCAACAACATCCTTCGCTCCTCCCCGCCCCAAGCTCCGAGCTGCTCCACCACCATGACCGAGATCATTAATGACATTATCCTCAATCCATCGACGAGTAAGGCGGGGGGGTTCGTTCTCTCCAATGCCCATCGAGCTTCTGAAGCGACCAGCAACCCACTCACTGACTACCATAATCCCTCGAATATCGCCCTCGCCTGTACCATGACCGGAACTGCCCTCTTTCTTCGTGCTGACACCCCATGTAGCTTCGCACAGTCGGCGAACACCATCCGAATCGCAATGAATCCCCTCCCTTGTGAAGACGTCTTGCACTCGCGAGACAACCATATTGAGGGCGGGCTTGCGGATATGAATGATTTCGGCCAGTGACGATTGCCGAAGGGGTCGTAGTGATGGATGATAGACATCATTGCAGACAAGCACGAGAGGCCGAAGTAGGCGAAAGTTATCACCTTTCTTCTTTCTCGTTTGACCCGTCGTCGATTGTTGCCCAACACTCTTCGAATTTCTCTCGTCCAGATGAATCAGATCGATCAAGGCTTTGACAAAACCGCCCTCGCCGGCACCTCCGCTTCCACCTACAACACCGTCCACCTCATCAACCACCACACAGACAGGCTTACCCGCTTTCCGCACTTTTCCGTTGACCGTGTTTGTTGTAACACCCCGGACGTTCTCTGTGCCCACCATATCACGGATGCGGCCTTTAACCACGTCTTTGCTGCGCTCGTCCGAGGCGTTGATCTCTTGTACTTCATAACCGGCTTGTCGAGCGCAAACATGTGCAAGGGTTGTCTTTCCCAACCCAGGCGGGCCGGTCAGAAGAAGGATTTTGCGGTGCTTCTGCTCCTCGTCTTCGAACCGGTTCTTCACGTTTTTGGCCTTCCGCTTGCTAGTTCCAGGAAAGACAATCGGGTCCCATCCCTTTAGCCAGCGGAGCACTGACCGATGCGTACGTTCGTCACCGACGAGATCGGTAAATTTCTTTGCCCGGTATTTCTCCGTCCACATCAGCGTACGGCCATTCTTTTCTGACTTTGGTTGCTCAACGGATGGCTGTGGCAGTTCTTCCATCTCTTTCTCGCGTTGTGCAGCTTTCATTTCAGTCATTGCTTTAGCCTCGTCCATGAGCTGATGGATGTTAAGACCATAGTAGCTCTGCCTTGCCTGTCCTTGTGCGCCTTCAGATCTTGAAGCAATGAGCTGCTCATACGGTATGGCAAGTTTAACAGGTTTTTTGAGGAGGTAGAATGGTTTTCCAGCTGCTGTCCTGGCGACGATTCCTTTGTATGGTTGTGCCGATGTCGGTGAGTCTGGTGTTGGGGCGGGCTGTTTGACGGGCGATGGTGTCTTGAAATAGTCATCGAGCGCTGCCACAGGTATCGATTCGGGATCAATGAATTCCTCTTGGCTCGCAGGAGGTGTGTAGTCCGCACCGTCATCGGGTATTGCTGGTAGGTCTCTGATTGTATTGATGGCCCTCCGTTTGAGCGCGTGCTCCTTCAGCATCGCAACGTCATCCTCATCGTCCGAGTCATCTAGAAATCCCCCCACCTTCCTTGAAGCATTGATGTTGGGCACATCTTTCAGCGGATCACGGTCGGCGTCCGATCTCTTTCTTTTCTTCGGCGACGCGGGCTGTGGCGCGGAGCTGGCAGGATATGTGATGGGTGAAGAGACGAGCGGCATGGGGGGCGGTGATGATGGTAACAATGCGTCTAAAGAATATTTAACCGGGAAGTGTAGGGTTGCTGATTGATGCTTGAGCGGCGTGTCTAAAAGCATTAGTGCGGCTACAACGCGCAAAGCAGTTCACAGTCCACAGTACCAACTGGGTAATCTTCTTCGCTCCTGAACGCGTCCAGCGTATTCCAGGCGCGGTGCTGAATGACAATTCCCCGTCTTGTCTTGTCGGCTTTTTGTTCTGCGGCGATTTGTGCAATGGCGTCGAGGTCGTCGGAGTAGGAGAGTGACGGGGGTGCGTCGTCACTAGCTAGGGGACAATAATCGGATTGAAGGAGTGCAGAATCAAAAGAAGAGGGAATGCCTGACGAGTAATTGCTCATGGAACTAGCGGAGCGTCATTGCAAAGTATGAAGCTAGAGTGCGAGTGGTGGAGTACTCCGTAGAGGCTCGGTGGAATGTCGCGTCGCGTCGATCGCGCCTCGCGTCAAGCTAGCTACTTCTGATATGTAGCACGTGATCGACCATCACTTGTGCAACTTTGCATCTACTTCGGTAAGCTTGAGACTCGCCTCGTGAATGCTGCAGAGTCTTCATGCGATATCTACAGGGAAACCTATACTTCATCTCAGTTGGTCGTCTTGAGTGCGCATATCTCTCGCTCAGCCGGGGTAGATGACGTTGATAAAGTCTGCATCTCAGCTGTGTTCATTCAGGCCTATATCTACGACTGTATTGCATTTGGCTCTTTTTAAATCCTAGATATCCGGCAAATTCAATTATGTTTCCTGAAAAGACTACTCTACTATACCGAGAACCTGACACTTTTCATCTGCGAGTCGTGAAGTCTGCAGGACCGAAAATTCTGTCCTGGGATTCACACTCACGTGACACCCTACCAACACCCTCCACACATTACCCATCATGCCGAGCACAACGCATCCACAAGCCAATCATCCCTCAATACCCCACTTGGGAGTCATGCAGAACTATGCAGAACGATCCCTCCGTGCCCCCGTCTAGCACCCCTGAAACATTCTTTGGTGAATCGTCTTTTGGCAAACATTATGAACAATATACAGCCAAAATTTTGCACATTGTCAGCAACAAGATTAAAAAGCTGCGTGGCGCAGCGGAAGCGCGCCGGGCTCATAACCCGGAGGTATGCTGAGCCTCGAACTCTTACGAAAATTTCTTTATCTAACTTTCCTAGGACACTGGATCGAAACCAGTCGCAGCTAATCGAGTTCTTTTTTTTTGCATTTTTTCTTCACACTACAGAGAAAAACGCTTATTTTCTGGCGTCATTTTTGCGCATCCTGACGTTCTTCTTATTTTGTAGACGTTTCTAGCAACGTTTCTCTCCACCCAACGACGACACCCTTTCGAGATTCTTCCCGCTCTTGTGTACTTCGTACGATTTGCTCTATATATCGTCCCATGCAACACCTCCCAAGTCTACTATTGACGTGTAAGAACCCACAAACGAGGCATGGAAACTCTGCATGTCAGAAACCTAATTTGAGAATGCATACGAGCTATTCCATGTACACAGTGGTAAACCTTTGATTTTACTTCGTACTCTAGTCAAAGCTATGCTCATCCGAACAACACCATTATCTGTGCGCGAAAAACTATCGACGGAACAGTCTTTCGAAAATCGATCAAAGGACACATTTTAAATAAGGGAACAAGGAAGAGGCTTGCTGAAGATGACAAAGAAGCACCACCCTTGAAAGAAACAATAGTCAAGCAGGAACATTATTCACCGAATATCTAACTGGACGCTCTTTCAATCGGAATGAGCTATGCGAGACAGTTGGAGCTTTTGTATAGAGAACAATAGGTAACGTTGACCCTCTTTAGGGTATGGCCAAAAATTGAGCAGTCATCGATCTGCATTATGCGACGCATTCGAAGGTTCTATATGATTGATTCATCTATTCTTCCAATCCATACTGCCCAGACCTCATTCACGAGTACTTCCATCATCTGTTCGTGATCCTAACTCCTATCTGTATAAGGAAATTCTTGAAAAAACCATACATACTGTGTTAAAACTGTATCTAAATCACACAACTAGACCCCTCATGTACTTCCTCCGCTGTGACCATCTCTGCCTTCGCCACCATCCCTTTAATTCCTTCCACGATTACCATTTCCTCGAAAGCTGCCACTATCATGAGCATTCGCCCCCTGGCTTTGACTTCCATTGCTCTGGTACTTCCCACCATGGTTCCCGTTGCCTTGATTGCTTCCACTCTGATTACTACTCTCCTGATTATACCTGTGCTGTCCGTAGTACCCTCTACCACTCCCATTCCCATGATGTCCATTTAAACCACCATTCTGACCGACGCCATTTCCCATCTGGCTACCATTCCCATTCCCATTCCCTCCCCTTCCGCCTCTTTGACCTCCCTGCCCATGATTGTTCCCCCCTCTGTTACCACCATTCTGTTGACTATTACCCCTCCCATGGTATCCGCCATTTCCATTATTCTCAGCGTTCATGACCGCTGCAGGGGTATTATGGCTTCTAGTGCAGTCCGATCGCCTGCAGTTACTACCGTAGTTGCAAATCCGTCCGAGATCAACTTGCGTATCGTCAGGTGCGGCAGGTGAACGGTGTGCGAAATGGCAATTAGATCGCGTGCACTGGCCGTTGAATCGACATAGTCGGGGCGCACGTTGATTGTTTTGCCCGTTGGCGTTGCTTTGATGGGAAGGATGGGTCGTGTTGAAACTGGGGTTCTGGACGTGGGTATGAGATCGGGAGGGTCCGGTGCCGTTGGGGTACTGTTGGAGAGGATATTTTTGGTGAGATTGCTGGAGATTTTGCTTCGAGTGTTGCTGCGACGGCTGGATTCTTGTCATTGCTGAGTCGAGGTACGATTTGGTAGTCGGCCTCGTGGTCTGTGGTGGGATTCTTGCGTCTGTTGGATGGAGGAGTGGGCATTCGAGTTCTTCGCAGTTACTTCCATCTGTACAAGCTGGCCGGGAGTCCTTGAGAACTGGCGCATGAGTAGTTTTGAAGCGAATGTCTCCATTCTGAGGAAATACTCCCGCATTACTCATATTGTTCAACGGATTATTCCACCCAGAAATGACATCAGGCTGCTGCCCCTCTTTCTCTGGGAACTGTAATGGATTACCAGGAGATGGTTTATCAGCATTAGCCATATCTTTCTTCGCATCATTCCAGCTGTGGATTCTTCCATTCGGCAGAGGAGCCTCAGAAGTACAATCGCTCTGGTAGTTAGGGATGTAGGAATCAATAAACGGCAGCTCTTCACCCACTTCATCCATAATCACGAATGCAAAATTAGTACGTGCTTCACTCGCGTCACCACCAAAGTTCAACTGCACCCCCCGACGCACCATCTCGTTTCTCACCGGGATCTTAGCCATCATCCTCTTAGAAAACTCCCGATCAGAAAACTCATTCCGACCCATCCCAACCACATACCCAGCCGCCTCATCAAGATCCATCATCTCCGCATCTTGAGGAAAGTTCCTCGGCTTCCGAAAGATACGTGTCATTGCCTCTTCCTGTGTGAGATGAATCGGGTTCGCAATATCGTAGTCCCACCAGAACTCTCTAATGGCACCCTCCATCTTCATCATCAGGGGAAGAACTTCCGTATGTTGCTCTTCACGCCTTCTCCTCTCCGTATGATGCGTACCGCGAGCGATATTGATGAGACGAGCTGTGTGGTAGAAAAGACGTTCCCAGTTTCGACTGCGCAGCCATAGGGCGAGACCCGGCCAACGCACAACATGATTGGGGAAGAAGATGATGAATTCTTCGATGGTAATATCTTTCATATCGTTCCAGGGTAGGTCAGATGTCCATCGCGGCGCATTGGGGATAGTATTCATACTCAACATTTTGCTGCGTTCTAGTTCTTGCTGTACTTGCTCGGATGAGGAGTATGGTCCTTGTGTTTCATCGTGTTCGTGGTCGATGTTCGCGTGACCGATGGGAAACCGTCCGGATTCAATGTCGAGGTAGAGTAGTGGGGGCTCTTCTCTGATGTTTTCGTCGATGTCCATTGCCCAGCTTGAGCGGGGGTGGGTGTAGCATGGTGAAGTTTTATGAGTTCTAGGGGCAACAGCTTGAGCGGGTGGGGTCTTGCACGGTCTGTCCTCTTTATCCAGCTCCAGTCTTTGGCGCTTGGGAGATCCAGGGATATTTTCAATCTCATGTAGTTGTACGACGCTGCTAGCTAGTCTAGGGTCATATAGTGAATTCCCAGGGCATGATCGTTTTAGACTCTTGCCACTCATATTGGCGGATTGGATGTTCTGGCTGTGATTATAGGTGGAATCCTGAAAGTCGTGCTGCAAAAGTCCTGATGAAGTATCTGACACCCTGTTGGCTCTGTTGGGAGATTCACTAGAAGCTTGGTTCAGCGTATCGATGATTTCTGTGTCGTCTGAGATAGTAGGCATGAGAGTGGGCCTGCCAAACACGCCATCGATCCGCGCACTGTCAATCTTGGAGACCGTCGAATTCAAGGGCGCAGCGAACTTGGTCCGACTTGTATTCCCTGTCACCTTTATTCTCGATGACTTTTTTCTCTGCGACCTATTAATCCCGCCACGAGCCACTGCCCTCCGAGGCCTGCCACGCGCAGAATGAGAGACGGTTGGTACCGAGACTGTGATTCCCGCCACAGAAAGCGGCGCGGCAAGGTCATCGACCGCCTTCAAATCCCCCATATCCCGTTGCAATTTCTCAGACCCAAGCCACTTTTCTACCTCCGCAATGGAACCCCCAGGGGCTACGCCACTCCAATGCGGAACGGGGCGACGATTATCGTTAACCAGCCACACGACCTCACTCAGTCTCACATTTCGAGGCACAGTGCCTTCATCAACATGTGTAGAGTAGCAAGTTTCGTCGTGTTGATTGGTATACTTAGTGATTGTTCCAAATGCAACTCCCACCTGATCTTCCTCACACAAAAGCAAGAGAACGTTACAGAGGGCTTGCGAATTAAGACAGTTCTTTTCGTGATTGACTTGGAAATTCTCCCAGACGGTTTGGAGATCTTGCGATGATACGTAGCCTGCGTGGCTCAGACGTTCGGAATCTAAGGCGATGCCCTCACTCTGTCTAATCGTAAGGTCCTTGCAGGCTTGCGATGTGTATATAGCATGGAGTCGATGTATGGTAGGAGTTGGTCTTTTTAATGCTACGTAAATAGGCCGGAGACTTATCTCTAGAGCGAAAAGACCGCATAGAAGATGCTCGCTGGAAGTGTACTGCAGTCTATAGCCGACGTAAAGGTATGCTGCGAGCCATTTCAATGTAGGTTTTGGGGCCACAAAACGGGTTGATGTTGGTACATGCGTGTTTTCGATATGGGACATTAGTTTCACACTGGTCTTGTTGTTCCATTGTACGGTATCGAAGGTAAAATTGTATATCTCGAATGGAAGATTGTCGAATAATTTAGTACTTTGCCACCAGGGCAAATCTGAGGCCATTTTTTCTCGATTCCGATTATGATAGTAGTTGGAAAAAGGCTAGAGGCCGTGTCAGTCTCGGCAAGTAAAAATCACGCGGGTCTTCTGCGAATGTTAGAATTTTGAAGCTTCTGGAATTCGGTGAGGTCAAGGATATTGATATGAACGAGGATGAAGTGAATTCTCTGAACAGACTCGTTGTTAATTTTCAAGAGTAGAACAAAGAATAACAAAGGATAATTTGAAGGCGTTATTTAAAGACTTCGATAAAGCTGGTAGCCTTTTGTTGCTCGTTCTATGAAAAGGGTCACAATGTCAAGCTCAACAATGCGGACAATAGAGGTTGCGGATACAGCCAGCGCAATATTAGTATCAACTCTCTACAGCCCCAATACAATACCAGTAAATAAAAAGGCTTGTTTACCCTCGACGAAAAGCCTGACTAGCGATGGAAAAACACACGCTGCTGGGAGAATTGGTATAGATGGTTCTGAAAGAAGCAATAAGTACTTCGATCTGGATAGTTCACCGTTGGTGAAGCTTCTAGACGGTTTCCTACCATCACCAGTATATATCGAGCTTCCTAAAAAGTGCAGTCTTTTAATTGTTTAGATATGTCATCAAGACGTTCACGAATAGCTTCATCAATGGGCCTCGCCTCAGAGCCTTCGACGATCCACACACAACCCGCGCTCATATGTAGAGCCAGCGACACATCGTGACCCTGCGAATACAAACGCGAGATAATCGGAGATAAAACCTGGATCAAATTCTGGCGCGCCCCGAGGTCTTGATTTCGCCTCTTCGCACAGTAGATGACAAAGATGATCGTCACCTTATTAATCATAAGAAAGAGGTTCTCTAAACATGCTCGAATGACGTCGGCGGGGGACATATCATCTGCAGAAGCCAGTCCGCAGAAAGCAAGCGCGTTTGCATTGCAAGAGCAACGGTATTGCTCATCGAGAACAATCTCAAGTCTCTGTACTAGCGCCGCTGGTCGCAGTCCATAGCCGAAACGATCCACGGTAAGGAATTTTTCCAATAGATACAGTTCATGATAGTCGAAGTAGAATGTGTTCATCGTGTAGAAAGCTTGAGTGATCTCATTAGCCACCTGCGTGCCAACGTAAACAGGATCGACGCAGTGCCTCAGGAGAGTGGAGTCCCAGAACGAGTCATGACTCCGCATACGGTCGCAGTGAGACCGTAAATGATGTGGCAGTTTGCCATCGCATACTGTGATCTTTTCGTGGCCGGCGGCAAGGACATGTGCGTAAATCTGATCGCGAAGTTCGCGTGGGAGTGTACTTAGGATTGCTTGAGCTAAGGCGAGGCGGAACGATTGAACGGTAGAGTCGGTGCTGGTGTTGTACGGCGTATCACTTGACTGTGTCAATTGTGCTGAATGTTGAGGGCGGTTCAGCGTACCTTTTCCAACAGCGTCGTGCCTTGGGGAGTATCAAGAGGTCTTCAAGGTCGGATGGGATGTCAAGACTATGGGAATGGTACTCGCCCCCTTGCCCCTGACCTTTGACTTGCAAATCGCGTTTTCTCTTCCTAGATCGTGCGTTGTCAGAGTCCAGCGGTCACATGATTATGATCTTGATGATAGGACTTTCCGCTGCTTACCGCAAATGCTCACCGCTGCCCTCTCTTCGCTCTAGACCGGTGTCGCCGCGTTTCTCTTCTTGCATTCTATCGTGAAAGTGCTCTCAAAGATATCGTGTGAATTCGAGAATACGCCGCGGAACGGGACGAGTCGTGGGCAAGTGACATGCATATATGCGCACACGGTCGGCGATCGTATATTTATAGATCGTTAAGACCAGTAAGCTGAGGCCTTGCGGTGAGAACAGCCTCGTCACACAACCTTCACTGAAAATAGAGCGGCACTGAGATTGACATTTCTGTACGATCTACACTGGTGTTTTATTGACATATTGAGGCCTTGCATCATGGTTTGGGCAGCTGGACACCTGTGAAATCAGCGCAAATGGCCAATAATCGATCTTGAGCCTTCTCATCATCAGCGACGGGCTTAGGTTGGTCCAGTGTCTTTCCAGGCCGAACATATCTCCCGCTTTCTTGTGCCGCAGGCTCTGTACCCTCGGCGAGCATGATATAGGATTGAACAGCTGCCTCCATGCTTCCTGTTGCGCCGGCGCCGCCCATCTTTGTAGGGACCCAGCCTGGATCGAGCGCATTGCTCTTCACATCTGGCCATCGGCGCGCAAAAGCTTTGGCGAACATGATGTTGTGCAGTTTGCTCGCGCAATATGCCGTGCTGTCGCTCCACCCTTTTTTGCCCCGCTGGGTCCACAGTATGTCTTCTATACTCCCGTCACCGCTGCGGTGCATCTCGGACGATAGAAATATGATCCGTTTCGGTCGATTGGAGAGACATGCAAGGATGTAAGGTGCAAGAGTGTTGACCGCTGCGAGCGCGGGAATACCGTCTGATGTCTCACGAAACCCTCCGTAGAAAATCCCCGCGTTGTGGATGATGCAGTCAAAGACACCGAGCTTATTAATCTCTCCAGCAAAGTCCTTCGTCTCAGATATGCTGGATAAGTCGCCAGTGATGACCGTCTCCGCATAAGGGCAGGCTGACATGGCGTCTTGAGCTCGTTGGGCATTGCGGGCATGTAGAACGACTGAGTGACCGTTGGCGACCAGACGTTTAGCTACGATGGCGCCCAAACCATCAGCAGATCCGGTGATTAGTATGCGAGCCATTGCTTGTATCGGTGCGAGGAGAACGAGGAGCGCAATGACTAATGGATAAAATCCATATTGTCTCCTTCGATAGTCTAGCTGAGAGTTAGTGTCGTCATCGTCGGAGTATGGAACTATATAACTACTAGCTTCGCGTTTATGATCCCTTTACATAGAGCAGCGAGTTTGACTCGCTCTTGGTTTCTAAAAAAGAAAAGAAACCCTGTAAAACTCTACTCATATATTGAGAGACCGTAGAACTCCTCGATGTTACATATGCGAAAGAGGCACAGAGGGCAGCTCCAATACCCTAGTCCTAATTAGTACACTTGCGAAGAGCTTTGCAACATTCATCGATAGCTTGCCTTTCATCTTGCAAAACTATCATGATTGAGGATTTTCTCGTTGATACCATTTAGTTAGAATTCCATGCTACCGAAAGAATGACAGCTGTAGCCATACGATATGAATAGAGCCAAGAGTTCCACTACCAATGGATTCCACTACTACCAAGTGGGCGACTAAACATTATACTTCAAACGGACATAACAGTGCAGAATCGTCATGCAAGAATGCAAACACCAATCATGAGACAAAGCTATGTCGCTTAGGATGCATAGCTTACTGGTACAAGGCAAGTTCGAATACAAGAAGGTATAAGCTCATCCCTCCAACCCTAATCTCACCTCAGCTCACCTCTACCTCATTACCAAACCTCAACTTGCCAAGAATGCATCATCGCATCTTCGTCACAGCGTCATGCTACTTGGTCAGCTCAGTCTTTGCGGCTCCCTTGATACTCGCGACACAAAAACACTTCACTGAGCCCCTTCCACCCAGCAAAGATCCATTCTATACTGCACCAGCGGGTTTCGAGAAGACTAGCCCTGGAACCATCCTTAGAATACGAAAGGCACCTGGGAATATCACAAGTGTGATAGCCAATACTTTCCATGCATACAACATCGTATATCGCACTACAGACTCTAACTACGCTCCTTCATGGGCTGTTACCACCGTGCTTACGCCGTTCCCAAACGCCACTGCTACAGGAAACACCTCACATAATTCGCTTCTCTCATACCAAATTCCCTATAACACCGCCTACCGTGACTCGACCCCAAGCTTTGGGCTTTACTGGTCTCTACTACAAACCTCCATGGGCATTCCCGCCGCTTCCGATGATATCTCTGCCGCCCTAGGATACGGATGGTACATCAACATTCCCGATCATGAAGGGCCACTATCATCCTTTGGCCTAGGAATTCAGGAAGGACACGCAACGCTTGATTCTGTCCGCGCGACGCTGAATTCGCAAATCATTCCATCTGGGAAGAAAACCAAGTATGCTATGTGGGGATACTCTGGTGGCTCGATAGCAAGCACCTTTGCTGCAGAGCTGCAGGAGCAGTACGCCCCTGAACTGCACTTCGCCGGCATGGCGATCGGAGGCATGGTGCCGAACATCACGGGTGCGGAAAAACTCAGTAAGTGTGAAAAATTCCTATGCTTACTTATACTAGATAAAGTCTGACATCAGACTTGTAGTCTCAGGATCAGCATTTGCGGGCTTGCTTCCTTCTCTGTATTTAGGTATCACATCACAAAACGACGCTGCACGCGAATACCTCATCTCGCGCCTCAAAACTAGCGGACCCTACAACGCCACGGCTTTTCTTGCAACTCTGCATTACAACGTTGGAGCCGCGTTTGCTGCCTTTGCTGGTCAGAACATATACGATTACTTCGTCAACGGAGAAGCTGATCTCAAAGCTCCCATCATCACGGCCATCACGAATCGTAATGTCCAGCAGGGTTATCACGGTGTACCGCTCATGCCAGTTTTCGCCTACAAATCGATCCAAGACCAGCTGTCTTTGGTAGAGGATTCGGATGCGTTAATTGCGAGGTGGTGTAGTATTGATGTTGATGTGAGGTATGAGAGGAATACCGTCGGTGCACATGTTGCGGAGATCACTAATGGGCGATTGAGAGCGATGAAATGGTTAAAGAAGGTTTTTGACGGGACTGTGACAACAAAGGGATGCGATGTTAGGAATGTTACAGTGGAGTTGACGGATAATCCCCTGTAGGGGAACTGCTAATATTGACGCAGTGGAGATTTGCGAGAATTCTCGCTTGTTCAAAGCTCTTCAAGGTCCCTTTCATTAATCTATAGTTTCTGGCGCAGAGCTATGTGAGAAAAGGGATAAAAGGTCGCTGTAATGTTACTGAGTGAAAATGTTGGATATTATCAGCTCGTGATAACATCTAGTTCACGCCACATTGTTTAAAACACGTCAAACGAATAAAACGTAGGTATTTCCAAGAGATAGCAAAATGAGATTATAAACACTCTCAGACTTGAGTACAAACATGCGTAGAGCTCGTCTGTCTCTCTCCAGGTCCATGATTCTTCGCTAACAAAGGTATGTATTATAATCGTTTTAGCCATATTCTAATGTCAATTTCGCCATAAAATTGTGAAAACTGCGTGCTTCCGTACATGGCATCTGTTGGATCAAAACTGACCAAAAGGTGAACACACAATGGCCAATCTCAACGTCGAATACGTTGTCGAAATTTGGTCTAACAACATCACTACTGAAACGTTCTTGGACCAAAACCTCAGAGAAGATACAGGTATCTGCCATACAGTTCTGTATTGTTTACAAGGTTAGATGTGAACATAAAGCTCATCATCTCTGACTGCTAATCATAATTGGACGAAAGCTTCTTGATGAGTAACATATACAAAGCACAGTGCAAGCCATTTCGCATTTCGCATTTCGCAACACAGCAAACACATCATCATCAACCAAGCAACCCGTTTCACAACGAAGAAAAAAACGCCATTCTATGTCTGGAGTTATGTACTACACCTCCCCGCAGCCGAAGCGATCTAATTCCACCTCCGCCTATCCATGCCCCTTCCCTACAGAACCCTAAAAAGGGCCAAGAGATGAACACACCTACGAACCACCCACAACCCTAAATACATCCCACCTCACCCCAGCCACTTCACCCACCTCATCTCACCAACCCTGCCGCCCTAGCCTTCTCCTCCAACTCCGCATTCTTCATCTCCTGCGCCTTCCGCTCCTCCTCCCTCTTCCTCTCCTCCTCCCTCTTATTCTGATTCACCCTCCTAATCGCAATATCCTTAGGTTTATAATCAGAAAACAGAATCTTCAGTCCCTGCTCAACAAGCCAGCACCCCGCATAATCCGCCGCCATGATACCCGTAAGCATGACTTTGAAATCACTCGTAAATGGTACGAGTTTCAATTGCTGATTGATCTCAGGGATGAACTCGGTCGCGCAGGAGAAAGCGATACCGCTGACGACTACTAGACCCCAGTACATGGCTTTGTTTTCTTTGATGGATTCGCGGAATGGTCGACCTTGGTAGTTTATGCTGAATGTAGAGATTTGCTGGATGAGCTGGAGGAGATAGATTGCGGAGTTGAGGAGAGAGGGCTCGAATTCTTTTTCGAGGTCGGGGTTGCGTTCTTTGGGTTCGGTGCGTTGTACGTATTGGGACACGTAGATGAGGGTTACGATGTGGATAGCGAACTGACCGAGGACGGAACCGATGATGTAGAAGTTGAAGATGTTGTGTTGGGGGCGCTCTTTGGAGAGAGCTTCTACGGGCTAGGAACTGTTAGTCGATATCTACTCTTGCGGGCTTGGTTGAACGTACCTTTGCGCGGGAAATAGACAAGAAGCACACACTCATCATCATACCTGAAATGGTGACCTGGCCATCGCCGAACTTGATGCCATCAAGGTATAGGACCGACAAACTGTACGCAGAGATCAAGCAATTCAGTGCCAAGATCTTGTACATCTGAACGGTAGCGACCAGTGTGCAGCGTCCTTGGCGGATGATGTTTGGGATGGCAATGACGTTGGCAAGCTTAGAGGTAAAGGGAGCAGCGACCGAAGCATCACCGAGTTTGATTGTAGGTGGCTCGCTGTCAAGTTCAGACAATTCAGACTCCATCATCTTCTGGGTAAATGTATCGGCTAAGCCAGCAGCTTTCTGTTGAGGAGTGGGAGGTTGTTGCTTTGCTACTGCGCCATTTGTAGCAGTAGCATCAGTGCCGTTGGGCGTGGGCGGCGGAAGTCCCTTTTGCTTAGCCTGCATCTCCATCGCCTTGTCGTAGTGTGGGTTACCAGGACCAGGTGGATACAGGTGAGCAATCATGACGGGCACTGGAGGAGCAGGTTGATTGAAACGCTGCATCAACTGGCATTGCTTTTCGTATACCTCCTTCATCTTCGTGTTGCGGAAGTGCTCGCCGATCTTGTTTAAATCTTCTTGGGTACCGTTGAGCAGGGCGACACCGATATGGGCTTGCTTAAGAGCGCCGACATCGTTAGTTCCATCACCACACATGAGGGTGGTGTATCCGCATTCCTTCAGACCGAGAAGAATGTCTTCCTTTTGCTTTGGTGACACACGAGCATAAACCCAGGTGTAGCGGAGAATCTGCTTCCAAGCTTTCTGACCAGCGAACTTTGCGAGTGCGTAACCAGTCACACAAATGTCCTTGCTCTTGAGGATTTCAGGGTCGAGTGCTTGGCTAGGGTCGACAGGGATATTGACTTTGTCGTCAACACTACGCCAGACCAGCTTTTCGCCAGAGTCATCATGCTCAGGAGCATCCAGGATTAAGCACTCGCGGTCGACGATCTCAACTTGACGAGCGACATGGACGGCGGTCAACGGATTGTCACCAGTAATCATGACAACGCGGTGGCTCGACTCGTTCAACATGCGAACAGCCTGGATAGCATCGTCTTTGAGCGGGCACTGAAGAACCAAGAAGCCAGCAAAGTGAAGTTCAGACTCTACCTGCTCGCGCTTGAGATCGTTGATACGGGCCATTCCCAGCTCAGCATCCTGAGCGAGAAACTTGTAGGCAAGAGCAAGCACACGGCCGCCATTGCGAGTGTAGTGCTTGAATGTTTCCTCGTAATTTGGTGGTGTCTCAACCAACATCTTGCGAATCGTCTCCGGGGCTCCCTTAACACCAACGAATGTGCTCTTTACTTTGCGTTTGGCTTTCTTATCGTTGACCAATACCGTGGCAACCGAGCTCTGACGTTTGAGAGAGGATGAGAACTGGAAGCGGCGTCGGATCTGTACGAGCTCGGCATGAGACTTAGCGGAGCTTGTTTTCGGTTGCAATATGTCGGAGGCGCCTAGGTTCCAGCCGAGAGAAGCAAGTGTAGCCTTCTCCATAGGCTCACCAACAATATCTCCCTCGTCCAGTTTCACAAGAGCGTGGGCAGTAGCAAGGACGAGCGTGGTCTCGGTGCCGACTTGGTGGACAGCGCTGAGATCGACATGAGCTCCATCTGGACCAACTTTTGCGCCAGGTTGACCGAGCGTAAGCCCAGCAATTCCATCCACCACAAGATCTTCGCCAGTCAAGGTACCAGTCTTATCGAAGCAGGCAACATCCACGCGTCCAGCGTACGGAATACGGAAAGGTTCGGTACAGAAGATGGCATATTTGCTGAGCGCCGCAAGACTAGTGTTGACAGCCAGACTCAACTCCATGGGCAGTTCCGGTGGCACAACGCTGGTGACGATCAAGACACAGTCCAACATGAGCTTCGATCGCTTGCGGTCCTGCTTGACCCCCTCATTCCAGACGTACCATGAAGCGGCGATGGCAAAAACGCAGAGGAAGAGGATGAAGAGCAGTGCCTCCACATTGTTGGCAGAAACACGCTCCGTCGAGTAGATCATGGTCCTGACCAGACTTCCCTGGCTGGTCTCGAATCCAGTCTTGACAACCACGGCGACAGCGCCCTTGTCCGGTGGTGGCGGGACCCCAGAAGCCAGCTTCGATACAGAGCCTCCATCCTCCTCTGCCGAGTTGCCATGGGACACCTGGAGCACTTTGGTACCCCCGTAAAGGAAAGCGTTCTTGTCCAGGCCTTCAGGCTCCAGAATAGCATCGCCCGGTCGCAGCTGTACTGACTCCTTCAGCACCGGTGTGCTCTCGCCGGAAAGCATGGCCTCGTTGACAATGGCAGCGCCCTCCAGGAGCAGCATGTCGCAAGCAACACCCGAATCCTCTCTTGTCCTGCCCACGCTAACCACATCGCCTGGCAGCAGTTTGTCGCTCATAAGCTCCTGCCACTTCTTCTGCCTGTAAACCAACAAGTCGTAGGGCTTGATGCTCATGCCGCGGAATTCGTTCAGGGTCCGCTGCCTCTGCCATACGACGGTACTCTCAAAGGCAACGAGCATGAATAGCGTAAATAACGAATAATACCAGTAATCGTCCAGCATCCACAGTCCGACACAGAAGATCTGGAAGACGAAGAAGGGCGCAACCGCATGCTCCTTGAACAGTTCAGTGAAGGTGGGCACCGGAATGTCAAAGCTGTTGTCCCCATAGTGTTGCTGCAGCCTCTCGATCTCGGCCGGCGTCGTCAAGCCCTTGGTGGACTGGAACGTCTCGATCTTGGGCTTCGGTTCGGCATCGAGGGCGTAGGAGAGCGGGGCAAACGAGCCCTTTTCGGCATCGTAGAGAAAGCGGCGCTTCTGGAACAAGAACGAGATGTTTGCCTTTCCGCCGATGTTGTCGCGGACCAGGGGGCAGATTTCAGCGGTGCCTGCGTTCGCGACAGGAATGGCCTTGATCAGTTTAGCGGTGCGTACGTCGTGGGCCTTTGTCGTAGTAAAGGCGCTCTTCAGGTTCACATTCCAGTGGGTAGTGAGCCAGATCAGAGACTGCAAGGTCACAATGCTGCCCACCCAGACGAAAGTCCATTCCGACGACTGTATGTGCTTCTCATAGCGCTCGGGGGAGAGGTAGAAGGCGAGAAAGGCCGGCCATATGATCAGGAACGGCCATATGTACGTGTGTAGCTGCAGCGGCAGCGGATTGTGCAAGCTCGCCTGCTTGATTTGCGCGTTGTCGACGAGTGCCATCGTGGGTGTGCAGAGTCGCAAGATGTCCCTCGATGGTGACAATTAATTAATCTGTCCCTCCGTCGCCCGCATATATGGATCAGAAGAGTGATTGGTCAGGCGGAACGAGCGCCACATTCACCGCCCCAAGGTTTTCAGCCACAGCTGCTGGCACATCACGTGGACATGTATGCATCTATCACTCTATCACGTGCCTATCTACTAGTATCTACGGAGTGCCACGGAGTACTCCGTATATAGACAAGTATATACCTATATGTACGATACAGTGCATATCCAGAAGCAAGGCAAAGTGGGCACAAAGGCCATATGGTCAATGTCTTCTAGAAAGCAAACAACTTGTATCGGTTATTCATACATACATCAATGGTCGCATCAAGCCACACAAAGAAATTCCTCTGGTTAATCATGCATGTGGCATGGTATCATTTTGCCTTGTCCTCTCTCAAGCTCACAATTTGGTTCAGCGCAATCTTGTCTGCCGTCGACTCGACATCCACACAAAAGTACGCCGTGCGCAAAGCCTGGAACCGCACGAGGTCGTCCGATGCACCGCTTGGGTTCAACGAGTGGGTCTTGATGAGGTCGCTCAGACCCTTCTCAATGACGGCATGCTCAAAAACTATTTCCGAGTCCGGGTTCAGGTCATTGGCCCATCCACCCGTCTTCCAGTCGAGTGCATTCGGTGATTCGCTCTTGAAGAGAGAGTTGTACTGGCGAGCGGTGACTGAGATAGCCGTCGCGGCATCCACCCATTGGATGTACGTCTTTGGCTTCTCGCCTGTCGCCTTGACCGCCTTGATCTCGGTGACCTTGCCGCTCTCGTCCTTGGAAAAGGATGTCGCGCGGATAGGGAAGGAGACGTTATAGAGGCCCACAACCTTGTTCGGCGCGAGACGAAAGTATTCGGGACTGTCTTCTTCTCGGAAATCGGTGCGGTCAATGTACACCTCCTTCCCGAGCTTGACCTTTCGTTCACCTGGAATAGCGCCTTTTGGGTCGTATGGCACCGTGATCTCCTGATCATCTTCTGTCGCAAAATCTTCGATGACGACTTTGATAGGGTCCAAAATGAGCATCTGGCGGGGGACGGTGCGTTCGAGATACTTCCGGATCGATGCCTCCAAACGGTATGGCTGGATCTCGGTAAGCGCATCAGTGACACCCAGCTCCTCGACGAAGTTGAGTAATGCTTTCGCGGGAATACCACGGCGTCGAAGAGCGACCAGTGTAAACAGACGCGGATCGTCCCACCCTCGCACCACGGGGGGTATCGTCTTTGTCTCCATGGTACCATCCGCGTTCTTCTTCTCAGCCGTCGTTCCCTCGACGAGCATGAGAATGCGACGCTTCGAGAGGATTGTGCCTCCGACGTTGAGACGGCCGAACCTACTCCAGTCAGCTCCCGATCCACTGTTTTTTTTTTCCTTTCTGTAGACTTACTCGCGCTGCATAGGCCCCTTCTCCTCCGACTTTAGCACCTTCATATCCAGCTGCTCGAGCAGCCAGTCATACGAGATCCTCGACTGCTGGAACTCGGTCGTGCACATGGAGTGCGTGATCCCCTCCAATGCATCGCAGATGCAATGCGTGAAGTCGTACGTCGGGTAGATTCTCCACTTCTCGCCAGTCCGGTGGTGGTGGTTCTTCTCGATCACGCGGTATGCCGGCAGATCCCACATCTGCGGATTGCCCTCCTTAGGGTCTGGCAAGCTCTGCTTCATGCGTAGATATGCCTCCCCAGCCTTGTACTTGCCATCCCGCATCGCTCGAAACTCTGCGAGGGACTCTTCGACCGGTCGCGTGCGGTGTTCGCAAGCATATCGAGCACCACGGTTGTCGGGTCCGCCACGCTGCATGTTAACTTCCTCCCCTGCACCACATTAGCTTTATCCGATCTTGCAGTATTGTAGCACTCACTCGAGCAGTGGCAGACATAGGCGCCATCCTTCTTGACCAGCTCCTCAGCCAGCTCATACAGCTTGTCGAAGTTGTCACTGCTGTACGTGATCTTCCACGGCTCGAAGCCCAACCACTTGACGATGTCCAATATGCTCGTGAAGTACTTCTCCTCTTCCTTCTCGGGGTTCGTGTCGTCATATCGCAGATAGCAAAAGCCCTTGTGGTGTTTCGCAAAGCCAAAGTTGACCGCAATAGCTTTGGCGTGACCAATATGGAGAAAGCCGTTGGGTTCGGGGGGAAATCGTGTTCGCACCTCTTTCACGGGCTTCTCTTTGTATACGCGCTGAAGCCAGCCTTCTGAAAAGATACTGCTAGGCTCTGCATTCTTTGGCTTCGCATTCTCCTTCGGGCGCAGCGCATGCTCGGCTTTGGCTTTGGCTTTGGCGAGTTTGGCAGCGGCCTTCTTTGCTTCCTTCTCGAGGGCGCGTTTTGAGGGGCCCTTTTCTTCGGTGGGAGGTTTCTGCTCAGAGGAAGCGGGAGAGGTGACGGGGTCGGTGGAAGCAGCTGGCGCTGTAGGCTCTGCCATGTCTGGTGAACGCGTGACCGGGCTACTTCGGTGCAATACAAGGGTAATGTGGTGCAATTGAAGCGTTCTCGCTGGACTTGAAATGCTTTGCAAATCGAAACTATCCTGACACGTTGTGAAGCAGTGCTCGACGATATGTGTGTTTGGGGATATGGAGGGGCATTGAGTCACCGCCCCACGCCCCGCCGACGCCACACTTCACTTCGCGGAACAGTCAATCCCGTGCCTTCACACCGCCCACAACTCCTCAACACATTCACATTGACAGAATTCCGCCCATCTACTCATCCGCTCATCCGAAAAAATCATCTAGAGCTCAATGTATTCTTCATTGAACCAGCCATATATTGTGTTCATGATTCATCTCATATCCACCTACTGACTCGCCATTACATCAACTCCAATTAATAGGGACATCAATGCATTCTTCAGCTCACTTATCATAATGCCTAATCCAGCCTCATCTGACTCAACTGCTCCTCAATCTCGTCAGGCATATAGTCCAGATCCCTCTCATCATCACCATCCCGCTCCTCCTCCAACGCCTCTCTCCAAACTTCCCCCATCTCGTCATCTAAGCCTCTCACCTCATCCTCCAACCTCTCCCTCTGGATCCGCAAATTCCCCGTCAATCTCGTATTATTCTCCACCCACCTCTCATGCTCTTTCCACTCCATAAAACTGACCCGCTTCGCACTCGCCACACTTCTTCCCGCCGGATACGCATTTAGGCCTCCTCCACTATCCACCCAAACCTGTAACAGCCCCGAGCAAAAGATCTCCGCAATGGCAGCTTGCTCGGGGTGGAAAACTATATAAATAACGTACTGATGCATCGAGAATCGTTGCGTAAAGCGTCCAGTGGTGAAGAGACAAGTACATATATCTTCCACCAGATTCATCACGTAATTCGACGACTGTCTATTTCTGTGCTGCGCAAGGCGGACATGTGAGTTGATTGAGTATCCGCACTCAGCAGGCGGAAATAAGAGCGGTCTATCGCGTTCAGATACAGATATCGAGTTATATCGTTCCAAAATGCCAGCGCTGAGTCTATGGAGCGTGTCTAGATGTCTGGCTGAACATTTCTTAGTCCAGAGATATTTCCGATAGCCAGACTGCGTCTCCAGATGGGAAACTGAAGGCCGAGTTACATTATCGATTGACCACGCAAGATCAGTGTATTCCCTGTCACAACTAAGATACTGAAGCAGTGTCCCTCGAATCATCAGATACTGCTCTGCCGTCGGCGCAACCCCTTTCTCGTCAACCAACAAATGTATATATATCGACGGCTGCACGTGCGCTCGATCATACATAACAGCATACTCACGCTGTAACTCTCCATCTGTCAGGAACCGCTGCGCCAGTGTACCTTCTACCGCGGCTTCGAAAACCAGCGGTGCAGATGCTAGAATGTGGACGCATTCGCGTGTTATGAAGGCTAGAGGATGAGGTAATATCACAGTGCTATTTGTATACTTTGGAAGTTCTTGCTCCAGGACTTCGGCGATCAGTGATTGGTAATTTTGGGAGCGGAAGAGTGCAATCCATTTGTCACGGCGGCTGGAGAGTGTTCGTGGGGTGTCATTGTGAGTGGCATTGGAACTATTTGGAGTGTGAGCGTGGCTTTGTGTGGACGCCATACTCTTTGCATGCAAAAGCTTTGATGACCGCTTTTGCACATTGTTCTGATCGTTTATTATTTGAGGCTTTATTGTATAGCTAGTTATTCATGATCGTCATCAAATCTTTAACCACATTATAACATTCCCTACGGCTTCGTCAATACCTTGACCTTCACAGCTACTACACGACACATGAATTCTCCAAATCCAACCTAGGGAGGGCTTTACTGGACCATTGACGCACGACTATACCACTTTTCCCACCACTGTCACGATTGGTATTCAGGAAGGCCACAGGTATCACTGGACTATAGCATCGCTTTGCAGTATTATCAATTGAGAAGAATCACCATCAAATGCGCTGGCGAGAGATGATGATGAAATTCACAACAATTGACATGCTTCTATGAGCTGGAAGATCGATCCAGCTCACGTTATCGTAAAGCTGCTATTCAGATATTCTGCGACGCTCCTTATGATTGCGTCACTTGGAGTTGAATAACCATGCTTCGTGACATTCTTTTTGGACGTTGAATTGTGAAAATTCGAAGAGATATTTATTTATTTCTAGGCCGAATGCTGATGAGGGTGATTAGCTACCTAAGCATAGTGACAAGTTGTTCAGAATGATTGAACATCGAGAATGCTAGACTGGAAGTATCTCAGTTTTAGTTACTATCAAGTATTTTATCCAACTAGATGCAATGTTATGGTACGTGCAAGAAGCGCCCGAAATGGCCTAAAGTGGTCTCGTATGCATACATAGTCAGAGTGATTCTACAAAGTATCTCTCTAGTTGTCTTCATCTAGCGAGCGTATTATATTCTATATTTATCCCCGGTAAATAGGTATAATTAAATCTTGACGGAATGCGAAATACTCGTTAAATCATCTTGTCTTCGCTGACTACATTATTATTACCCTGCACTCATCTATAAAATCAGCTTAGTGGTATCAATTGCACTATCATCAATCGAAAAACAAATTCACGGTACGGGCCTCTCCTTCTAGCATGCTTGAGGCCGGCTGCCAAACAGACGTAATTTCGCTCCGGGTTTTCACATGTACCTTATCAAGAAAGATGGACAATACAATCATACACCCACTTGCCAGATATTTTCTATCAATCTTGGGAGTCTAAGAATGATGAATATTAGCCCATGATTTATGCGGTAGCCTAAAGGACCAATTCCAGCCTTTCTTACCTCTGCCAGCAGAATAGCCTGACCGAGACTTGTATTTACATGTGAGACGTCTCAACATATACTTAGCTATATATCGCACCACCACACTTACCTATCACTGCTAGCGTGAATACTAGATACATAGCTAGCCCTTGCCTCGATCCCAATATAACAACTTTGTTCTATGTAACTTTCTGTCTATAAAACTGAGGGTACGTATCACAAGACCACAAGAACGACCTCGTCAACGCTTGCTGATTAGACTATGTTGCTTGCTGTATGTGAGTCAAATACAACAAGTCTTTTTCCTCTTATCTTCGTCGAGTGTGTCGGCATTGAATGCTGCTGAACTGTTTCTACAGCTATGAGCAAGGCGAAGACCACTGTAGCTGAATTCAACTTACCCACGTGAAAACTCAGAAAGATTAAGTATTCCCACCTGAGGTTTCACCAGCAACTTGATAACAACTCCTCTTCGTTTTGTTATAGGCATGCATCAACGTAAAGTCTGCTAGCCACGTGGAAGGTACAACAGCCAGCTCTAACTGCATAGAGTGGTAAATAAGGGGCAGAAGGGGCCTGAGTATGCCTTAGGGTCGTTAGCACAAAGAGTCGATGCGTTTCATAATAACAAGAAGCGACACTAACATCGACTATGTATGCACCCCGCGGCACCGGAGTCTTGTCCGAGGCATTCGTCAACCACTAGTGAGCGAACTTATGCAAGTGAGTGCTGCGCCGTTGGTGATAAGAAACCTTATTTAAGAGCCCAGCCACGTGCCAGCCGACGTGGTCGTAATTTCCCATATTTCTAGATCTCAATTTCTTTTTTCGCATGTTATGTGATTGCTGCTTTTCCTACGGAGTACAAGGTTCACCATGTCCATGTGAGTACTATGTAGTTACGCAATTTCGGAGAAGACGTTGAATACTAACCAGCCTCAGTTTGTATGTAAACGACAAATCGTCCTACCTGAACAGGCAGGTACCATCTGCGGCCTTCTACCGTGTCCAAGAAGAAGACACTCGCACGAAGCGTTTTGTATGGTCTCGGGGAGCGTTGGAGCCTGACGCACCTATAAGACCTTGGTGCAGAAGCGACATCGAGGCACACCTCGACAGCAACAACAATCAGAGCTACAAGATATTTGTGTCGGCATTCCAGAAAAAAGGTACCCTCTCCACACCACTTCGTCAATGGTTGGTCGCTGACCCCAACAAGAACAAGCCGTAGGGTTTGCGAAAAAACTACTCCGAGAGAAAAGACTCGACAAGCACCCGCCGAAACTATCTATCGTGAAGATTAAAGCTGAAGGCTTGGTTCCGGCATACTATTATCCACCCAACTTTCCAGGCCATACGAGGAAGTACTCGGTAACCGACCACAGAATTCCCGTCTGGATCGAGGCAAAAGACCTACTAGCTTGTAACCACACACCCATAAGTTACTTCCTCAATACCAAGCGACGATGCATGTGGATCAGTATCGGCGAACTCTCCGAAAACCACACCCTCGACATTGACCCATCCTTACACGAAGATGAGTGGCTATGCGTCGGCCCCATCTACCGTTCTCGCATTAAAAATACACGACGTATCGACACTGGCTATATTCTGGGAGAAAAACATCTAGATGGCTTACAGCGATTAAGCCAATATCGCAATGCTACCAAGGAGCAAGTACACGAAGTCCAGAATGAGCTTGATGAGATGACGACGATGGGAAAGGTGATTGTCGAAGAGGCATTTTGGGATGAGGAAATGATTCGTTGGTTACTGGAGCGTGCGGCACGGAAGGAACTAGATAAGGATTGTTGGGCTTGGGAGAATGCGGTCGATGAGTATTGGGAAGAAGAGGAGAGAAAGAACCCAGAATAGGTATTTGACGGTAATTATTTTGATACTTGTTCATTATTACTTCGATACTGTACTTTGCAATAGCGTTAGGATTCATTGGGAGCGTATATTTTCTTCGCGGGGATTCGCAAGGAGCGAGGTCCAAAAGTCGGGCTTTCACAGCGAGTTTGGGAAGTTTACAAGTTTGTAGCATCGTGGCGTATTACTGTCCTGAGTTTACTCCCTCACGTTGGGGATTTGTGTAGAAATGCATCACTATCTATCCGACTGTCATGAAACAAAGCTGAGCAATTGACAAAGCCATTGTGCGCTCGAAAAAGGTGATAGAATGTGATAACCTTCATCTCCCACGAACGCAAGAATATAATTGGGCGGATAAAGGCACAGTAGACGATCTATGGATAATCGGAACATGCACGAGCTAATTTTCTGCAAGCCCATGACTGAGAGACAATTGATTCTCACTCCAGCAAAAGAGGGAGTCAAGGGTACGAAGTTTCGGCAAGTGTTAATCTGATACGTTTTCAATTGCATTACGACTTCAAAATTCAATCCTTTGCATTCTATGCTTCATGTAGATTTTCCTGTAGACAACAAAACAATGGAGCTGGAATTTAGTGGCACCTTGGAATTCGCAACTATGACGTACACGCTGTCGTGTGGTGGCACATGGTAGTGTTCTTTTGCCCGAGAAAATACACATTACGCATTAGTTATAAGAGTTATTGTGGCGGCAAAAGGGTCGTACCCTACAAGATCCAAGGATCTTGTGGTACATATACACGCGACAGTTATACATCGCCCACGCTTGATACCCCTTATACCATCCCGTCGAAAAAATATCATCCCAGGCATCTAGCCCTCAAAGTTTTCTCTTTCCCCCAAAAACACTTCCCCACAATAAACAACACCATCCATATCCCATCTCGTCCAGGTCATCATCCACTCTCTTTCCCATAACAACAATCCATAGAACCCTCCCCGAGCCCCAAACTCTCCATCTCCTATCCCTCCACGACCAAAGATCCAACCCACCATCTCCTCAACCCGCTCAAACCCCCACTGCGGTGAACACCCCACCCAGTCCCCAACCCGCCCCTCCAAAAACACTAGTAGCAACCAAACTCACATTCCCCAACCCCTCACCCCCGACCTCCAACAAGCCCTCTTCACCCCCAACCGCACCCACAACCAACGACCCAATCAACCCCACCCCCCAACCCAAAAGCCCAACCAACAACACCATAAACGAATCAAGCAGCAATCTTTCCGCCGTACTAAGCATGTACGCGGAAAACGTGACGAGGTACTGATAATACGTTTTATGTATCGAGTAGCGGAAGCGATCGAGTGGGGTGGGGGAGGAGGGGAGCCGGGGTGATTTGCTGAGGGAGGTGTAATATGCGGGGATAAAGAAGAGGGGAAGAAGATTTGTTGTTTTTGTGGGGGAGATGGTGGATATAGATGACATTGTAGGCCGAATGAATAAATTTGGTGATATTGTTCCAGTGGGGCGACGTGGTTTTCTTTTCCGCGACGTGATGGGGGAATCAATCGTACACTGTGTTGTGTGACGGTATTACTCGGAGAAAAACATGTAGATGGTCGGATCTCTCCTCTCTGGTCCAGAGTCTAGATTGTAGCCTTGGATGATGGAACAACGATGTGGTGTGTTGGATAATCGATCGAAGCTTCACTCACTGCAAAGAAACACACGGGTTGTCATGTTAACTAATAAACAACCCCGAACACTCTCCGCTCCACTCACTCCGCTTACTTCGCTTACAACGGCACTAGATACTGTACAATCCACACATCCCCCGCTCCGATCATAAGAACCGAATCCAAGTAGACCAACTACTTACAATACTCCGTACAGTGTGAACAAATCAACAGCCTTCCGGCCCTTCCGGCCCTTCCGACCGCGTTCCGAGCGATGCCGCTCGCCGTTGATCCCAGACGCAATGGCTCACACGTCCTTGTTTTGACCAGATGGGGCTGAACGGAGGCCCACGATTCCTAAGCTGATGAGATTCTATTCGAGAATCAAAAATCAGCAACGAGAATCACTCGAATTCCCGACGTGTGAGGCTGGCTGGCGCTGCCTGGTGATGCAATGTCTCAGTAGCGCTTCGTACTTCGTACATACTACCGAGGAGAGATCTGCTCATCGATGCTGACAAACCGCTTGGAAAGATGATTTCTTCGTAATGCTCTATGGTATCGCTTCTCTAGCTACTATCCTACAACCCTCCGACATCTCCGTGCTCATGCTCTTAATCGATTTCCAACTCGCTTTCCCTCTATAATGCTCTACTCTACTCACAGCTGATAACTAGCCGTACTCCCTTACCAAGCAGACGCGATGCCTTTCTCCCTAAGCCATATCACTCCTCGGTAGCGCGAACGGTCACAACGTAGCTGCAAGGCGCCCAAAACCATCGGCATTCCAAGACTCACAACCCTCTTTCTTGACACAGGATGTCTCGCCACTGGATGAAAACTTCGACCACAGATCATCTTTCTTCAACCCGGCGATGGACTGGCCATTTCCCTCTGATACACACCCGCAAAATCCAATTGCCCCAACTGTCCATTGAGCTGGTCAATCTCTACGTTTAAATCTTCCAGGTTCTGCGCTAGACTCGACACTTCGTCAAATCGACGATGCTTTGTCGCGTTACCGACCATTTCCGACACCATGAATTTTTGCTCCTCGAGTATGATGAGTCTCTCGCGGAGTTCCTTTTCTTCCGACTCCAGCGCTGATACAGCGCTGCTGCTGCTGACAATGCTACCTGTATCCCTGCCGTTGTATTTGATCGATGCCAGTGCTCCACCCCCATTGGGACGGCCATTTGCCTTTTGGCCATGGGGTGCAGCATGTTTGAGTACCTTCGGCAAGGACCGCAGAGGTAGCATGTGTGTGCTCAAGAAACTATATGCCTGTTGATATACGGCTTTCTGTAGACGTGCTTGGGTAGGTGACTCGGTGGGTAGATCTCGTATCCTTTTCGCGGCTTGGTCAAACTGTGCGAAGGCGTCCATGAGCCTCTTCCGCACCTTGGTAGCATCCGTAAGTTGCTGTGGTGAAGGTGTCTTTTCGGGGTCCTGCAAGGCCATGAGTAGCTTTTGAAATCTAGGCAGGAGCAAGCGAATGCCGCGCTCAAACTGTGCTAGGTTTTCATAAGAGCGCTCGTCTTTGGGCTTGGAGCCGAGCTCTCGTTCAAAATCACTTCTACTAAAAAGCGTGTGTTTGCAGTCTTTGCACATACGGACATCGACTCCTACTTGTGCTGCTCCTTTCTCAGATTTGCCAGCATCTATTGTCGTAAGCATTGCATGCGTGTTGTGGCCAACGGAGAACATACCAGCAGCAACGTTGAGTCCCACGTCCGACGAGCAGCCAGTCTTTGGATCACCACACACTACACGGCCGCACATCCGGCAATGATGGCGCCGGAACGTGTAACTTGTGAACTCTTGCTGACAAAAGGGACAATGTGAAATCTTTGCGTCCTCCTCCCATGTGATGATGGATTGCTCCAGCGCCTTACGCTGATTCTTCGCACCAGACAATGGCCAGAAGCCGCTCGATGATGTGTTCAGGTCCTGCGGTGGAGGGTTTGCCAACAGCTGTGTGAGCTTCGTCAACCGCTTTTCCAACCTGCTGACCTCCATATGCTCTCTGTCCACCTTTTTCCGTCTGACGGCTGCGAAATGCTCGAAACGATTGCGTTCGAAGCCGCGATGGTCGTTGTAACCCTCCCGTGACTTGTAGCACGTTTCACACACCCTGCACCAAAAGCCTCGGACCGGATCGTGCTTCGCCTGTCGAGAGAGCTTCATCTGGTACATGGTGTGATCTTCGCAGAACAGTTTCCCGCAACATCTGCAATTCACGGCTGTGCTGCCCCCTCCCAACTGCATCGGCGATGCGCTTATCGGTCTGCTGCAGACCGGATCTGAGCAGGCATCACGATAGCTCAGTCGTTGCCAATGTGCTCGTGTGACTTCCTCGTCAGGATCTCGACGGATCGGTGCAGGCTCGTATGAAGCAGATGAAGCAGCGACGGCAGGGTGGGCGAGCGGGGGCGGTGTAGGAGCATCGTTCGATTCGAAGACATCAAGGCCTTTGAGCTTCTGGTTGAGCACCGCAAGTGGCTGGAACTTCTTCGCCTTCTGCATCTGCAGCTCGAACCAGTTCTTGACCTCATCCTGTTCCTCCTCGACCAGATTCTGGTGATTATCGTCAAGGTGGCGGTTGAGCTGCAGCAGCGTGACCATGTCCTCATTGCATATGGGACACACCAGCCGATTCGAGGCCCTTGCAGCCGTGGTTTCTTGGGCTCCCAGCAGCACTTTGCTCCCAATGTCCTCGCGCGGTTCGGCGGTGCTGGCAGGCGAATTCGACGTCTGCGAGCTTAGCGACAGGGAGCTTTCCGACGGCGAGAGCAGGCTCGCATTGCGGCGATGCTGGGCGTGGACGTGGGCGTGGGCGTGGGCTGGCGGCTGCGACGACACAGCGGGCGACAGGTTCCTCCCGCTACCGAGTACGCGTCCGCCGCCCAGGGACCTGCCCGAGGTCATAGTGAAGGGTGGAGGGGAGAGGCGGTACTGGGCATGGGTTGGGGTTCTGGGGGGTTCCAAGGTTGTGAGTGCGGCTGCGGGTGCAGACGCCGGTCTATGTACTTCGTGGGTCCAAGGCGTGCAATCAGTGTTGCCTCAAGCTAAATCGGGAACGGCAAGGATTCCATGGTGCAGTGATAATACTTCGTACAAGTACATACTGCAATACCAGATGGGCGTACACGTGGCGTAGTACGTTGTAGGGTGGACTATCTCCCGAATGCCTGGAAGTAGTACGTACTACGTCCCACGTCTGTACGGAGTATGTGTGAGCAAGCCTGGTGCATTAAGAAATAGTAGCAAATAGCGTTGATTAATTTCGAAATACAACTATCCACTCTATCATAACGTGACCTTCAGCCGCGGCGCTTTTGCTAGTTATCGATCTCCTTCGTACCTGTGGCTCAATTGTGGCTAGATGGATAAAAGGTCGTCATCGAGCCATCTCCGTGCTGCACCACTTTTCCTCCAACACCCCGCGCCATGAAAGGCCCATATCCAGACATCCAAGGCGGAGGCTCGCTGATACTGGCCTGGCAAGTGCGCGGCAAGAGAGTGCTGGTGGTCGGCGGAGGCGAGGTAAATTCTCTCTCGACTTCTGGAGAAGCTCTCGGCTGATGATTGACAAAAGAGCAGGTGGCTGCCGGTCGTATCGTGAACGTCCTCAATGCCGACGCAAAAGTCACCGTCGTAAGCCCGCGTGCTGGCCTGAATGAAGAGGTTGCCTTCCGGGTAGACCAGAAGCAGGTTGAGCTCATCGACCGCAAATTCGAGCCTGCAGACCTGGACGGCGTGGACATGGTCCTGACTGCTGTAGACGACCCCGAAGCTTCTACGCAGATCTACAAGCTGTGTCACGAGAAAAGGATACCGGCGAATATAGCAGATGTACCGCCCGAATGCGACTTTTACTTTGGAAGCGTGCATCGCGACGGGCCACTGCAGATTATGGTCAGCACGAATGGAAACGGGCCGAAGCTGGCAAACATAGTGAGAAGACAGATCGCGAGCAATCTGCCGCATAACATAGGCACAGCGGTGCAAAGAGTTGGCGTATTGCGCAGAAAATTGCGTAAGATCGCACAGGCCCCAGAGGAGGGTCCGAAGAGGATGCAATGGTAACAGCCACTCTACTTTTCCCACCACCCTCTTCTTTCTCTGACACCCTTTCACTAACCCTCTATAAGGATGTCGAAAGTCTGCGAACAATGGACTCTGGACGAGCTATGCGACATGACAGAAGAAGACATGGACATGCTCCTCGGTTTTTACCAGCCAGCCATTGTGCCGAGTCTCGAGGCTATTCGCCTTCACGAGCCGGATGGAGCTTATGACGGTCCCTTTTTGATCTGAAGGGAGGTACAATATACATCGCGCGGAGTTGGGAAATAATTGCATAACATGAGAATGTTGAATAACGGTTCGAACAACGGACATTGGAGCTAAGCAGACAAGCTAAGTCATGCTCATTGGCGTTATGAAGTAACTGTACTCTATTACTATTTGACTATCATTCCAAACCAATTCTCCTATCTTTCTAGGCCAACTGGCATATCAAACAACCCTACGAAGTACTTCGTACAAACAATTACTTGTATTGTCCCAATCAGGTTAGTAGTGGCCCGAGCTTCATAGCTTCCTTCACCTCTACGAAGTAATCACCTAGAGCTCTCGTTCCGTCCATCTCGACAGTCGTACATCTGGTCGGGGGCATTCACTTTCTTTTTAGATACCGGCAAGATTCCTATATTTCAAGTCGATAAACTACCACTCAAGCACTATTCGACTGCTACCATGGACAGCACAAACTTGGCTCAGCGTCCTCCCTACACAATCGTCGACTTTAAAACCCTGGCACAGAATGAAAAGAACTTTAGGTCCATATATGAAGCCTCTTCTGGTCATCTCGACTTCCAAGATCCCACCACAACCCTCTCCCTTTCCCAAGCCATCCTAAAGTCCGACTTCAACCTCACCCTCTCACTCCCAGACGACCGATTATGCCCTCCAATCCCCAACCGCTGGAACTATGTCTCCTGGATTCAGAATCTACTTGACTCTACCAACCCTGACTATCGCAATACATACGATCCCGACCGACATGTCGTAGGCCTTGACATCGGCACTGGCGCATCAGCAATCTACACCATGCTCTGCCTAAAATCACGACCCAACTGGACCATGTGCGCCACCGACATCGACAAGAAAAGCTTCGACTCTGCCGTCCGAAACTTAACAGTGAACAACCTAGTCACAAGAACGAAAATGCTTCTTGCCATCCCCGAAAACTCACTCATTCCACTTCGAGCTCTCAGCGTCGAGAAGCTCGACTTCACAATCTGCAATCCGCCTTTCTTCACCGACCCAAAAGAAATGCAGTCTTCTTTGAAAGGAAGCCATAAATCTTCCCAGCCGAACGCGGTATGCACGGGAGCGCCCGTCGAAATGGTATGTCCCGGTGGCGACCTCGGCTTCGTAACCCGCATCGTGGAAGAATCTCTCGTACTGCGCGACAAGGTAACTTGGTACTCCAGTATGCTTGGGAAACTCGATAGCGCAAAGGCTATCATAAAAACGCTTCAACGCCACGGGATTGGTAATTGGGCCGTTGGCGTCATCGATGTGGGCGGGGGCGGAGGAACAAAGAGGTGGATTGTTGCGTGGAGTTTTGGAGACTTGAGACCGAAGCAGAGCGTGGCGAGGATCGAGACGATTGCTAATGAGTATCTTCCTTTCCCCACTGAGTACAGGATCGAGCTGCCGGGCGGTGTGGATGCCGAGATTGCGGGGGGGGCGGTTGATAAGCTTTTGGGGGGGTTGGATCTGAGGTGGGAGTGGGATGGGGAGGAGTTGATGGGGGTTGGGGAGGCGAGGCAATTGGTTTGGAATCGGGCGTATAGGAGGTTGCTTGAGAAGAAGAAGAGACAGGCTGTCGAGGTGGGCCTGTCTGACGTGCCGATGGACGGGGGAGGCGAGGAAAGCGGCAAGATTATCCTTGCATTTAGGATATCAGTTGTTGAGAGGGAGAACTTGTTGGTGGTTGAATGGTTGCGGGGTACGGATAAGGTGGTTTGGGAGAGCTTTTGTGGGATGGTGCATAGGGGTTTTAAAAAGGCGTGAGGGCTGGGTTGTAGAAGGTGATTTGGAGGTAAACTACTGGTCTTGAGAGGTACGTTTTATCGGCGATTTGTGAAATTGAAGTCGCAGTCTACTTGCCAAAGTGAGTATACGATAGCCTTTGGGCTTATGAAGTGGAAGCACTTCTTCCGTCCCCCATCATGTCCTCCCAAGTGGCCGTGTTGAATACTATGTTCCAAGCGAGAATAGCAGCCGATGCTCGATAGACTTCAACGAAGTTGAAATGTGATAGCAAAATCCCAAAGGAATATAAAGGGAAGAATCATAGTCAGTGTCCCTGGATATTTAACCCAGCATACCCGCTCCTATCCCATACGCCATCCGTCGCCTCTTTTCCCCCACTGGAGGAAACCCTCAAACAATCGGTCCATCCCAAAACAACTCCTTATCCAACTCCTTCGCCCACCCCTTCGCCATAGGTAACCCATCCCCCTCTGCCCTCCTCCCCGCCACCAAACCACCCACCCCAGTATCCACTGCCGCCCCACTCATCCCACCTTTCCTCCCCCCCCTCCCCTTCCCATTCCTTCCACCCGCCTCACCCCGGTCCACCGGCACCGGCAACGCCCCCAACTCTCCCCTCGCCGCCCTATTCTCCCGATGCAGCTGGCCGCCGTGGAGATCGCCCTTGAGGGCCTCGCGCTCGTCCTTGTCGTCGGTGGCGTATTGAAAGGTGTTCCAGGCATGAACTAGGGTCTCCGTGCCGGTGGGGATGGGGCCTTGGGGAATGTGAATTGGGGTTTTTACGAAGGCGGCTGTGTCGCGGTCGACGAAGGCTGCGGTGTCGTGGTTGAAGCGGTCGCGGCCTAGATCGGCGAGCTCGGTGGAGTGGTCGTAGAAGGTGGTGTCGGGTGGGGAACTATTGTTGTTGTTGTTGTTGTTGTTGTTGTTGCTGTTGCTGCTGTTGTTGGAAGCCATGTTGGTGGTTGGAACCTGTGGCCTATTTGCTTTCTTGGTTGAGGAATTGTGCGTTGTGATGGGGTGATGAGAGGAGGTAGGGGGGTGGAGATGGTGGGCAAGTGGCAGATGTGGTAGTGTTGGTGTGGTGAGAGAGAGAGAGAGCGGTGGAAGTGGAAGTGGAAGTGACGTTGAAAGAAAGTGGCAAGGTGAGAGCAGGAACTAAGTGTAGATCCTCACCTTTGATTGTCTTACTTGTTTTCAATTCGAACGTTTGTATCGAGTTTATGATTATGGTGATTCCCTTGGGAAGCCTGGGTGCGCTGTATTGAGAGCGACTACGGAAAGTAGATGTGCTCATTCCTTTCGTTCCTTCCTCATTCGTCATCTCGAGATGCCTGCGATCCTTTCCTCGCCATCATCTTCTTAAACCGTTATATTTTATTACTCTCTCGCGACAGGATCCTATTGAGACCACCAGCATAGCTAGATTGTGCCAATGTATCAACGCTTCTCACCTCTACCGTGGGCTTGTTTGTCTTGCGCGCCTCCAATCTTTTCCCGTCTATCTCCTAGTTACAAACGAAGGAACCTCCAGCCCTAGAGATCCTTTCAGAAAATAATACCTGACGCTTGATTAATGGTTTGCATTACCTTCGCAAAAAGAGCTTCGCCAACCACTGGCATCATTTGGTCAGCGAAGTGTCTCGTTTGACATTTCCCGCCAACGAGCCATCTCATGGCTACACTGGACGTTGTGTGTTCCTCCCATAGAGATTGGAAATGTAGAAGTACCTTGGAAGAAGGTTCACGAGGCTCCGGAAAGATTCTGATCCACATAGTAAACCCGGTTTCGCTTCATCAACCCTAAGGTCGATATGTGAAGGTCGTAGAAGGTGGCCTCGCAAGTTACATCCTCGTAGATTCATCTGATCTTCGATGAGTGAGAGCCGTCATTGGTTCTTCTTCTTCTTCTTTTTCATGGATCAATCAGGCATATCCACATCCCCAGACCTCCCGTAAAGGTGGAGCTCGTGTGACGGGAGTCAGTGCCGAGTGATATACTTGCCTGTCGATCCATACAAGGATCAGCACGTTGACCCTCTAACCAGTCGTAAGCCAAGCGCATGGCAAATGATTGAGTGACACGGTGACTATGGTGAAGGCAGACGGTTCTCCAGTTGACGAGGGCGGATCAAGCCGGAATGGGCGAGTGCATTTTGTGGAATAGAGTTGGTTGGACAGGGCTTGAAGGGAACCAGGGGCGAATTGGTATTGCGGAAATGGATATTCCGATTCTGCCCAAGAGTTTCTTCATGCATGATTGGGTTGAGGAGAACGGGTGTGAATCTCCAAGGTTCTCATAGCGGGCTACGGGATGCTTTTGACGAATGTAATAGGTCACCAAGGAAGTTTTACGGCGCTCGTCCGATACTGCGGTGTTAATGCTAAGTGCGTACGTTGAGGTTGGAGGAAGTGGCGATGTTGAAGAATGACCTGCACAGATAGGACTGACTGAAGTGGACAATGTTTTCGCAGCATTGTTGAACTGTGCAGTGAACCTCTTTGAAGGCGGAAATAGTTCAATTTACAGTTAGAGAAGAGGTAGAAGGCGCGGTCTAGAGCACTTTTCGAGTAATTACAAATTAATTCATCGCCAACAAAAAGAACACAGGAGACGAAACAATGTTCGAATCCAACAACCGGATGTACCTGGACATGTGGGTAGACAGGAACCGTCACGTGCTCCACCACTCATATAGCCTCGCCGTTTCCAACTTTCCACTCTGCACGCGTCGAACATGGCAAAAGAGGAAATTTGGTTGAATTCCGTTGAATGCTGCAAATTTCTTGCTTTTGGACGCTGTCTCAAATTGCGTCCAACTTTTCACCTTAGGTTCCCTGTTTGGGCGATGAATTCCCGGTTTGGGACGACTATCTTCGCCTCTCTGTGGTAGGTTTAAGACGATCGTGGCGACAGCATTTCATACCATTACCATATCACGATGCAACGTCGCACTGTCTTTTATTCGACTCATTCTCCGCCTTTGGATAGATGGCTGATTTGCCTATCATTTGGTATTCTGGCGGCATGATCGAGGTGCCTATCGCCTGTCTGTCGGATTCTGAACAAGAGGATGTGGAGAGAAGTTCTACTCGGCGCAGTCCTGGTTTTTTCTCTCCACGGCTGGACAAAGTTCATACCCATACCACCACCACCTCACGTGCCCCCCAACTATATTTGAAGAAACCTTTGCTTGGCTTGTCTCGCCGGAAATCGCTCACGACTAGGCAGATACACTCCGTACAGACACACTGATTCCTATGCCAAGTCGTCCCTCCCATTCCTGCATGTTCCGCGACGTTGATTATGATGTCGCATTGCAATACTCGACTTACCAACCATGACTCTCTGTCCCTCGATGCCAGACAAAACAGTGTGCATGAGAGACTGAGAGGTTTCTATTCAGCAAATGTGGATTTCTTCGTGCACACCCTGATACCCACGGTGCCGCGGGGGTGCAGCAACCAGAGGAAGATCAGGCGCGCCCCCTCATCGCGTCTTTGCGTCTGTCTCAAGACTCTCAACCCTCGTTGCCCAGGACAGCGAGCATGATGACTACTCCACCAGCTTCAGGCAGTTCTTTCATACTGTGCTTCTTGTAAGTGCCGTGCCGCCGAAAGCCGATACCATATTCATGCAAGTGTTCGCTGCTGCGGCGTCAAGTATATCAGACCAAGACTTCACATCGGGCCTACATACGACGGCAGAAGAGGCTTATTACTCAACTTGAGTTAATTATTGTAATTAATTGCTCCAAACAAACAGCCGCAACTAGATGAACCCTTGCCTTGCGGATTTCCAACCAATCTTGTCATCATGGCCGCTGTCAAAGTGCGGCACGGATGGATGATTGACGCGGTAAATTGGCCAGCATTATGCAGTTCCTTGCCCACTGCCTACAGGGTGGTGCATCGGTGCATAGGGGCGATGGCGGCGGCGGTGCGATTGCTCCTCCATCGCCGGTAGCAGGTCGCTGTCATCCTCCAGGACGGTGTCCGTATTGCATTCTGTCTGCTGCTCACTACGGGTGATACAACCGTGACAACAAGCCACCACGCATGAGGGTCGGAGATGGACATTTGTCAACCGGACGCCGACGGTTCCTTGAGACCATGTCATGTCACGTATGGATGGACACTGGGTGGACACTTGAGGGAAGAGCTGATGATGTTTCCTACGTTTCTGCGACCGACGCTGTTTCAAGGAGCGTAAAATGCGAAGCTCGACAGCCACAGGCCCCGGGCGGCGACCGTGGGGGCGAGCTGTGGTTGGCCCGTTTGGCGATGTTTCCCGCGCACAGATCCTTGGCAGGTCCGCGATCGACCGCGACCTCTCCTGAGAGGATGATCGCATCTGTGTAAACGCATGAATTTCACAGTTTCGAAACGACGACATATTGTTTCCTTAGGCAAGGGTGTTACCTCTAGTTTGGGCCTCCTTCTCAAGATTCCATTCTTCACCCGCCTTGATTGGAGGGAAATGGCGGAGACCTTATGGCCTCAGGACCGTTGGGGTAGAGCGAACGCCTCATGTTGGGCGGACAGTGAACCCCGGCATGGCATGGACGTGAGCCCCTGTTATAGTACGGCATGGACAATGAATATCCCTATATCTACATGCTCGGTCCCCGCAAGCTGGAAAGCAACATGCAATAGTACATATACTAGACCTCTCCAACCACAAGTTGTGCTTGCGACCTGACTCATTCAAGTTCTACTCCTAATTATCTTACCACTCTTCCGACATCCAACATATCTGTCGACCAGAAATCTCGAAGAAACTACTCCGTACTCCCCATTACCCTTCCTGTACATTTATCATGTCTTCCTTCAACCAAGGCCTGCCTTCCTCTCCACGGGCAACGCGCCAGACACTCACACCCTTGGATACGTCATTACGGCCAACAACCACTTCACCGGGCCTCTCTCCATATGTCGACTCGGTTTCAGAGAAACAATCACCACAAACCTTCGTTGACCAGCGACAGCGCAGCCGCGACTCGCTGATTTTCGCAAACGCAACCATTCCTCTCAGTCCCGACACTTCTTCCTCCATGGTGTACGAGGAGCAGCCATTCGACGGCCTCGCGCCACGACGCCGAAATGGTTTCGCACGCCTCTTTTGCTGTTTTGGCCGGGAAGAGCGCGCCCGACGACGCGCGATGCAATTCACCGAGTTCGAAAAGGTCGGCGAAAAATGCCACTGGACGGAATACCAGTAGTAACCTAAAACCATGATGACAATTCCCGTCCCGGATCGAACGCACTCCGCAGAAGCACCGACCAGTTCGACACCACTCCAGTGCGATATTCGAAGCATGCTTCATATATGCGACTGTCAACGTCGAAGTTTTCTTTTCTTGTAATACCCATGTTCTGTTTGCTCTTGGTCTCGGACTTGGGCCTCTGACTCTGTTCCCGGGCTTTTCTTTTCCCGGTCACTCTTTAGCGCATTCCCTATGTTGTGTGGTGGATTGGGTTTGTTTTTTAGCCGCATTGTTGCATAGCGTCGGTGTCTTTTGAGGGTCATTGTAACTCTACTTCTAAACTGTTGATATTTCATCTCGTGTCTGGTGGTTAGCGGAGGATAGCCGGAGTAGCCGGAGGAGCTCTTCCACACGAGCCGGTTCGATCTATACCTAAACAAGCTATATTATTCCTGTTACTCGCCCCATATGCCTAGTTCTTACGAACCAGGCCCTACCCAGCTCAACGTCAATCCCCAGCTCAACGTCAATCCCCAGCTCAACGCCAATCCCCAGCTCAACGCCAATCCCCAGCTCAACGCTAACCACCACCACCTATACTCTTTAACGCGATTTTTCTCCACAATACTATGCTATAGCTATATAGAAATCACGCCTAGGTTAAAGAGTATATTTAAGAGGCTACTAACGCGCTTAATAAAGGATCTTACAATACTATACACGTAGTAGCTACGTATTAGCATATACTTTATAACTACCTCTAAAAACACGTAGTAGATAGAACCTTAAAAAGCGAGCGCCCTATACTAAACTAACGCCCAAATCTATCACAGGATGATACCCTAAAGGCTTATATTGCTTATACTTGGTACTAAGTTATCCTTTCATAGTGACTCATAGTGAAACATGGTGACTTTGACACCCTGAAGGCTTATATTGCTTACACTTGGTACTAAGTTATCCTTTTATAGTGACTCATAGTGAAACATAACGTGTTTAATCAGTAAGCTGATCAAATTAGTAACCTAATCACCCCACCAAGACGCGTCCTCTATCATCACTCCTATCAACCATGCTGCCACCACCACGCGCTTAGAGGCTCTTAAATGAGGGCTGAATAAGCCTTGCTATTGCCTCTTTTTAATTAAACCCTTAGCTATCTATACGCTAGCTTGTGAAAGCTTATAATGTACTATACTCTACACTTTATACACGCCTCTATAGTACCTAGCTAAAGTACGCGACTAGATTACTAAAACGTAAGCTATTACCTACTAAAGAGTAGGCTCTAGTAGAGTGGATACTAGAGCTTAACTAACGTAGATTTCTACTATAGATTATTAACGTACAACGAATAGCTAACTATCTACTCGCTACGCGTAGCAAGTAGCCTCCTCCTTTACCCTTAGGCAAGCTCTAGGCAACGCGCTTTATTAAGGCTTAGCTAGAGCTTTAAATAAAGTAGAATAGGAAGCGCGACGCTTAGCGCGCGTTAGCTAAGGATCCTATTGCTATATAGGCCTAGTTTAAGCTTATATAAGATATATAATAGAGCTATAGGATCTAAGATAAAGATATATATAACTTTAATAAAACTAGCTTTGCTATAGGTATTACTAGAACGTTAAAAGTAGTTACTAGCTCTAATATAGTAGGTAGAGTAGTTACTATCTAGCTAGGGAACTATAAGTAGGTTATAGTAATTAAGTATATAAGCGCTACTAGCTAGGCTATCTTACCCTTCCTTATCCTAGCTAG
>JAFISD010000161.1:0-72530 GCA_022560085.1 Helminthosporium solani
TAACTTGTAAATATTATTTTTTTTTTTACCAATTTTTTTGTTTTTATTTTACCCCCAACTTAAATGTTTTTTATTTATGGTTCTAATTTAACCGACCCCCCCCCCCCCCCCCCCCTCTAGGGCTGTGTTATTCTTCTGCCACGCTAACCAAGTCTTCTCGTGCTTTAGAAAACTGTATCCGGGTCTATATATACCTGTGACGCACAACTTATACAAAGAATATATCTCGCCCACCGATCGTCACAATGGAGCGCGGTTCTGTCTGCATATTTAGATAGATTCATCATCGAATTGTCGGATTAAGGGACTAGAATTCCAAGCAAAGTCCCGACGTCGGCATTCCGAAGAAACTTTGGATCCATCATCCGCGAAGTCTACCGAGTCATTCAACGTTATTGAAACACACAAGAAGTGCTAGGATATCTAGAACTATGTGTGTGAGATTAAAGGTATTCGGATTTCTACTGTGAATCATATTAATGTGAAGCCATGGATGTGCTTCTGTAGCTTACTTCAATTAAAAGCTTCTTTGCTTTTTGTCACATCGCTCTATTCAATTTGATCGAGGATCACTATTGCTAAGATTCACCGCTATTAATCGATATCTTCATGGAGTAATTTAAACTGGATTGGAGCACGAGAACATGGTGAAATACATCGGTTGTGCGCTACAGATCGTTCTTACCTACACTATCTACCTCAACACTAATCCAACAACCTTTTACTTCACTTCACTTCTGTCTATTGCATAGACTGGTTAATGATGCGATCACATTCAAGATCGTCTACCAAGAAAGCATTGAATGTTCTAAATCGCCAGGATTACAAAATTCATTTCTTCACTTGGGTCTTCTTAAAGAACAAACAGTGGATCATATTCACAAGCCCCCCACATATATCAATACAAACATTCTTCCTCGACGAAGACTACTGCTCATCCTACAGAATTATCTTTTCCCATCTTCATACTTACAACGAAAACACCTGTGATCTTACTGGTTCATACGTCACACGGCACCATAAGTAATTTATATCTCATACCGATGACTCCGCTACTAAAACAAGGGAAAAAGCAAACTACAGACAAATCTACTCATCTGAAAGAGGAAACGAAGAAAACGGAGTTGCACATTGATGGCACCAGCACAAAGGACAATGTAATCGAAGAGTACGACATCAGTCTCCAACATACTAAGCTCGATAAAACCGAACTTGCGGAGTCTACAGCGGTGAAAAACGAAAAACCCGAGCCCACGACAAATCCAGAGACAAAGCCGAAGAAAAAGCACTGGGAGTCGCTCAAGAAACATACCATCGACAACCCCGACAAGGTTGACTTCGCAGCCGCAGTATTCGCTGGTGGCAACGTTGCTAGGAAAGCTTTCGCTGCTAATGCAGCGAGCAAAAAAGGCATGGCTGTAGCCGCCGCCAATCCTGCACTCGCTATCGGTGTTGTATCAGTGTTAGCGGCGTACGAGGGTGGTATGGAGGCGAAGAAGACTTGGGATGCGGGGAAAGTGGAGAGAATGGCGAAGAAGGAAAGGAGATTGGCGGAGGAAGGTAAAGGCGGTAGTGGTCAGGGAACTGGAGAAATGAAATGAGAATAAAGATTTGAAAGAGGAATGCTGGGATGGGTTGATTCGTTGCTGTTTACCTGTTTATTGGTCTCTCTTTTCCACTTGGACTTTAGGTTATATTTTGGGAAATATTATTACACATGTGGTCATTAATCAATGTCAATTTGGAGAATCATGGTATTGAACATTGCTTTGGAAAAATCTATTTACAATAGTTTTGGGTTGCATAGTATGTCAAGTCTTCGTCCAACTTTTAGGTCGGCGGTTTTATATGAGAGGACGAAGGTGAGAGAGCAAAGCAATTGGAGCGCGGATCCATAATAATTGAATCGCTTCGTTCGGGAAATATGATGCTGTCAAGCCTTCAACTGACTCAGGATAGTGATAATCAACCCATGGAAATATAGACCTTAGAAGTGAGGTTTGATTTTCTAAACAAGATGATGCAAACTCATGGTAGACGTTCTACTAACTCTCCATTTTCGACTCCATCTACAGCTACCTCATCCTGAACGAATAACAGTTTGCAGTGGAAAAATAAATCATGTAGTTTTCGGTAGGGTCATTTCATTAAATCTTCGATCACATTCCATCCTACTCTCAAAAAGCCCCAGGTATAGTGGAACCACCAAGCCGCGAGCTACAGTATTTGATCAATAGTGTCCACCAATCTAGCGAACCGCAGCAATAAACAGGCAGAAAATTGTAACATTCATTTTCAACGATTCACAGTCAATATATGTCATTTGAGTAATTCGTAGAATAGGTGTTGAGCCGAATGCCACCATAGGACTTGTAAGTTTCTGAAGCGCTTCGATCTAAGCCGTAACCCTAAAAAAAAACACCTTAAATTCATCGTTTCAAACGATCAGACAACTGGTTAAGCAATAGCAAGCACCATTCCCCCCTTTCGCCAACCCCCTTTCCCTACATCTGCTCTGTTTGTTGCCCCTTCATCATCCCTTACAAAGTGCCCCCACCCAGGCACCTCTTAAGCGGGAAAGAGTCGCCCTTGCAGAGCGCAATGACACCATCAACCCACTGCATGTCCTTGAAAGCCTTGTTCTGGAAGGAATCGGCTTGGTAAGAGGTCAAAGAACCTTCGGTTCCAATAGCACCGCTCCACACACTACCGCTGGCCCTGTTGGTCCATGGGTTGCTAACAAAAGCACCGTATTGTCCTTCGGGAACCTCAGCCTGGAACTGTTGAGACTGGGAGGTGGTCCAGCTCATGCCGTAGTCAATCGAGAGGGAGGCCTCAAGGAATTCCTTAACAATGCTGAGGGACGCTGACGTGCCGACCGTGATGCTGTTCTGGAGAGAATAGTCCGAGCCGATGCCAATGCTGGTGGGTGCACCTTTTACCACTTGCGATATCAGTACATCCCAGCCGAGGAAGCGGTTGGGGGGGTTGGGAATGATGATCGTTTCGAAGCCGCGCTTGCTGAGGGAACGAGGGGCCTTTGATTCATTCTTAGAGGGGCTCGTGCTGTGGACTGAGGAATGGTCAACAGGTATCTTTGGATATGTAGAAGAATACTTACAAGGGAGGTCGGGGTTGAGATTGGCCGGCATCGGGGGGACAGTGCCATTCAAACGGGCCGCTTCGAGCTCAGCAAGCTCTGTACGCTTCATGATAGTGTAACGTCCTTCGCCATAGAGAATAACATCATCGGCGCGAATCTTGATGACTGACGGAGCAGCAGAGACAAGAGAGGACGCAGCAGCGACAAAGGCGAGAGCTTGGGAGGCATGCATTGTGAAATATGGTGCAAGTAGCGAGTGAGTGGAAGTTTGGAAAAGAATGTATGAGTGAATGGAAGAAAGAATGAATGAACGAATGTAATGAGCTGAGTTAGCGGTGAAAGAAGTTCAAAGTCGAGCGATGCCTCACCTTATATCCTAAATCAAGCAGTGTACTGGAAGGTAGTTCGACTGATCAAACAGGCTGGTTCGCAATGGCTTAGCCATTGACCTGACCATCATGCAGCGAAAACACTGGGCAGTACCATAGGTGGGTCTACTGCCTACGCATTGGCTTAAGAGCACCGAGTACAGCCACGGGACCCTTCGCTTGTTAGTGCTATCTATCACCAGATTGTGGACGAGGGTGCAGTGGTTCCTGTTCGGGCAATCGCTACCCCTTTTGGGACCACCGACCAGTTTCGAAGATGCTGTCAAAGCACCTAACGCCTGGAATACAATCAATTCTCAGAACCCAATTGGCCAGTATTTCGAGGCAAAAGCGGCCCAAAGTAAGGCTCGGCCCGACTCCGCATGAGGCCCTGCTCGGTCAAATCTCAGCCCCCGTTCGGGTGGTACTCCGTGTAAGCATGGACGTTGGATGGCGGTGCTGCTTGTGTCATGTCTACAATCTTTTAGCTTAGGGATAAGGTAAAGCTGTTGGTTCTTTCCCTAATCCGCTGATAAATCTCACAAACGAGTTCTTGTGGTGTTTCGAGTTGGTGAGGTTCGCCACATTAGCGCCGATGTCACCGATATGAGCCCGGGGCATGGCCGCTCATGCGGCGGAAAAGTTTCATGCGAACCAAAATGTTTATCAAATCATGGTATGGAGATACTTGACGATGGTCGGTGTGAGAATACTTAAGTTGGCTGTTGGTTCGTCGACAAATTCGCTCACCACCAAAGTCACCACAGCTCGTTCTACCACATTCTTTTCTGCACCACCACATTCTTTTCTGCACCAATACATTCTTTTCTGCACCACTAAATTCTTTCTCATCACACTCGTTCGTCCCAATACATTGATATCTATTGAGACTTGTTCTTCGCTACAACACTTTGCTTCTTCTTCCGAGTCAGCGACCCACCGTTTCAACAAAACCTCCAACATGCGTTTCGCCACTTCCATTATTGCCTTTGCTATGGCATCTCTTGCCGCTGCCAAGCTCCACAAAGGAGGTCTTTGTGTTGACGAGACTGCTGGTGCGCATGTTTACAATGATGCTGCGACGCGCAAGGCATGCGACAACTACAAAGCTCGCAACACCGGAACCAAGCAATGGGATACCTGCCCGGATTGCACAATTGTAAGAAACTTTCTGGATTTTTCACTATATACTAGCAGTGGCTGACAAATTTGTAGAAAACGGTCGGAGGTCTCACTTTCTGCAACTCGGATGCGCAGCACATTGGTGGAGACGAGCTGAGCTACTACTGCAAACAGAACGGAGCTCAACGTTCTTTGGCTGATTAGAAATTTAATTTCCATGGTCGATGTATGAAATATGCATACTTCATGCCCCACATGATAGAAACCTTTAGTGCGATATCATTGCCGCGTTCCGAATAACTGATGATTTCCCCAGCGATTCAACTCTCATCTTGTGGCACCCCAGGCTTTAATCTGCTTTACTCTTGTTTAATCGACCCCTTACTCCACCTTCTCTCCACTCTTGTAACACTGCCCAACTCGCATCGCTTCCCGAAAACAACCAACCAACAATACCCCCAGCAACACTAACCCATGTACTGACCTTGCTGCCTTCAATATAGGTCTCCACCACTTTCTCCAAATCATTCCCACTGGACATGTTCCTGACCTTTGTTACACCCGTATCCAGTACGGCCTAAGGCTCAATCGCAGACAATCCCCTTTTCAAGCTTTTGGAAAGAGACTGCGTGAGGGCAGTCTCACTACTGGCGACGAACATAGTGGTTTCGGCATTCTCGACGAAGAGAGTGATTGCTGTTACGGAGGCGATGTCATCGATCCCAGCGGTAACTTGGTTGGCAATCATGGCAATGGAGGGAGATTCCGATGGTGACTACTAAAGTTTGTATTGGATCCAAGTTCCAGTCGACGGCTGAGCGAACGTTTGATAAAAACTTTCCTGTAGACCCAAAGAAAGTGCCTATTGCCAGGAAGGCGTTGTAGTTGCGCCAATAAGTCAAGATACCGTTCGCGAGCAACGTGAACACTGAGATGCGATTAACGAGTAGGATAAGTCTCACGCCGCTCTGGAATGTCGAAGAGCCGTCAACAGACTGGTTCTGCACCGGTAGAGTGTAAATCAGCTGGAAAAAGAGGCCTGCGAGAAAGAATATAAACAACAAGTTTGCAACGATATGCTTGCTGCGAACCAGGTGTGTTTGATCCATCGCTTTTTCTTCATAATCCATTCGTTAACGACAAACGTAATGAAGAGACGCAAAAATCGAGAAGTGAGCCTTTAATTCGTGGTTCGCTCCAGGAGTGTGCCCCCCCCCCCTCGTTGCATGGCATTGACAAAGCATGAACGAAAGCCTGCGACCAAACCACCTCCAATTAGATCTATATGGATGATGCGGTGTAAGAAGGTGCCTTCATGTGGAGGAAGACGGGAGCGAAATGCAAAGTCTTGGATCGCAGCAGCTAGACACCTGATTGGGAGATTGATCCTAGACATGTGTGAGTTGTGATCATATAACATAAGTATGTATCGCAGCAAAAGGATTGTACCGAACATAATCGTTGGATTCAGAGGTTTACATACACGCGGCATATTATGGTTCTAATATACTGACCCAAAGCACCATCTCTAGCCTAGACGGTCCGTCAGTGACCCACCTCCCCCCACCAGTGGTCTCACTACGCTAGCCATCGCATATGTAACTCCCAAAATGCCTATTTAACTGCCCGGTACTTCTCCTGAACGCTCAACGGAATCATCAAGAAAGCACCTGTCATAACGCCCTCAACACCTAACCCAGCGACAACCCTTCGCGACACCAAAACATCACTACTACTCGCGGTCGCACAGATGATATTTCTAGCTTCGAAGATCGCAATCGCAAGCAGAGACTCAGGTTTCAGGAGGAAATATCTATAAGCCTTGTTCAATGCCGATTGTAAAGCGGTTTGTGTACAGTCATACGCTGAGCCGTACCAGGCGATGTGAGAGATTGTGCCAAACTGCGTTCTTATGGTTGGGATGGCTGTACTGACTATGATGCAATCGAGAGCTGAAAGGAATCAGCTGGTAATCGATTCGAAGGTGAGTAGGATGAGTCGGGAGCCTTGAGGATATTGTTGTTTCGAGTGCGAGGTAGTAAAGGATGCTTTTGTTAAGCCCGGCTTGCTTGCTTCATCATTTTCCTGTATGTATGGTGGATCCTGAGTCAGTGATAGATGATACACTCCAACCCAATGACCTCCAGTTCTTGTTATTCAAAGTATAAGATGTGATAGTATCGAAGGGATATCATCGTACGGAGGAGAGAGAGAGTAGCCTGCTAAACATAGAAGCAAAGAGAGAGTATTCTAATCTAATAACTAAGATATCTAATAAGAAGGTACAGTACTATAAAGTAATATATATTCTAGTAAATTAATATATTCATATATATTTAATAGTTGATTAATTCCTATATATTCTACTCTTATTAAAAGAGTAGGCTTACATATCATGTGCCGCGCACACCGGCACAATCCCACCCGATATCCTTCCAGCTCGTTGGACTCCATAAGTGAAAGCGGGTGTGTGGGGTCAAGGAAGAGAAGTCGAGCGCAAAGTGGTTGGTACTGGTTGCTATTGAATACTCGAATTACTTGTAGGGTGTAAATACGCTAGCACAATACAGTAATTAACTCTACACGCTGTACTCCGTAATATGAAGCTGATCATAGCTAATGAACAATCACTAAATTTTCTTACTTGCTTTTAAGAAACTACACACGGGTATATAATATGTATCCAATATACACCAAGCAGTAGACTATGAAATTGATATGAATTAGATGTCATAGGGCCTTATGAGCCGATGAAAGTTTCTGACGTGAGTGAGCGCTTCAATCACGTGATTGCGACCAGCCCATGCACTCCTTGACATCAAATTCGAGATCACGAACAAACACAAAAAAGATATCATCCGCGAGTCATTTCAAGAAATTGGAATTAAAGAAAGGAACAGCTTCAGAATACATACAAACTTTTACCTGCACTCTAAACACCCTAAACAAACCAGAAACGCCTTCTCAAAGAAAGACAGAAACCCCAGTAACCCCCACCAACTACACACTCCCCGCAACCTCGCCAAACCACTGCCTAAGTGCCGCCGCCAAAACCCCCGGCAACTCCCTAACATCCCTCACAACTAAATAGTACCTGAAAGGAAACCTTTCCATGTACTTCCACTTGACAATCTTCCCCTCGGGCGAGATATCTACCGAAGTAAGGTCCATAATCGACGTCTTCTCTTTCTCATTGACCTGCTCCCCACCCTCTGCGATACCCGTGTCGAGACCGGAAGCATTGGGTACCGACGTGAAAGTCGGTGTTGCAGACGAATCAATAATAACAAAGACGATCATGACACGATCTTCCTGTGCTCTTCTCACCAACCTCTGAATCTCCGCATGGCTATCGCAAATACCATCGCTGACGACGAGCATAAGTTGCCATAAGTCCTCTCCTACCCCACTTGCCCCCTTCGCCCTCGCCTCCTTGAACAACTCCAAGCTTTTCTCTACTAAGCCTCGGACATCCGTCTTCGTAGCGCCAAATCCGAATTGCTCGAAGACCTTGACTCCCGCTTCGGATGTGAATGGTTTGTCAAACTCATGGGCGACGTTAATTCTGTCGCCAAAGCCCACAACGCTGACTTCACCAACTTCAAGCATAGCAAGTGACCGCGTCACGAGTGTGAGCGTCTTGAGTCCCATTTCTACGGCGCCGCCTTCGCGCATGGAGCGCGAGTCGTCAAGCGCGATAAGTACTTGGTAGGATCGTTTGCTCGGCATACTACGGCGCAGCCAGATCTTGTCGCGTTTGTATCCAGATGCGATGTATGGGATTATGCGCTTCAGGTTCAGGCGTTTACCGGTGCGGAAGTCGCCGCGAAGTTTGGTAGCAAGTGTGGGGGCGAGGATAAGACGGAGAGACTCGGTTAGTTGAAGGGAGAGAGAGTGTGTGGCAGATTCATGTGCGTGCCAGATTGCGCGAGCTTGGTCGGGCGTGGGCACTGTGGAGGGATCGAGGTGTGTAAGTTCAAGTTGGGTGTCGACTTCGGCGAGAGAGGACGTTTCAGAAACCGTGTCTGTGGTATGATCTACGTCTGCCATGGTAACGTCTTCGTCGTCGTCTCGCGCATACGGCTTCTGCTCACCAATGAAAGTCTGTGGCTGGCCTTCTGTTGTTGATTGTGGCAGTGGCTCTTGATCTTGAGGTGGCGCGGAGTCTTCCATGTCGACGTCCTGCTGCTCGCCACTTTGAACCTCTTCATCTTTATCTTCTGGTCGCATAGGCGCCGTTTCGTCCTCATCGACAGCCATAGCCATATCGTGATCGAGAGCCGTAGCTTGCTCCTCAGTCGCCGTACCCAAAGCCTGGGTATCTGCTTGTGTCTCGTCGTCCACAAGATGCTCAAAGTCAGCTTTAGCCATATCGACTTCTTTATCAATATGCTGGGCTTGAGTCTCGTCTTTCTCACGAGCTTCCGAAATCTGCTTTTGCTGATTGTACCACCTTTCTAACACATCGCCAAGCTTCTTGAATGACTGTACCTGGGGGGAATCCTCAGGTTGCTCGCCACGCCCTCCGGCATCGGGTTGAGCTGTCTGTCCCAAAGTACCGTCTTCGGTGGTGGTCTCTTGTTGTTTCTCAGATGAGTCGCCTTCATTACCATCTTCACGATTTGCTGCGCTTGCAGAAGCTTGTTCCTTTTGATCCTGGTGTGCGTCTTCATTTGCATCAGCACCTGCCCCTGCCTCTGCATTCGGATCGGTAGCGTCATCTTTCGACTCGCGAGCTTCATCTTCGGGATTGTTCTGGTCAGGAAGAGGGATTGGATCATCATCTACAGGCCCTTCTTCTCCCCCTTCTTCTCCTTGCTTTTCCATCTCTGGGTCTTCGTCATCCTCGACATGACCGGTGGTATCTTTCTCTTCCTCGTTTTCTTGTTCAGGCCCAATTTCTTCGTCAACACTGTCAGACTCCGCACCCGTATCTGCCTCCTGCTCTTCGTCTGGCAAATCGTCACCCATATCCATGTCACCCAAATCATCATTCTTATCTTCACCTTCCTCGCCATCCATATTCAAATCATCGGGGAGATCAAGGGTCTCTTCCTCCTTTGCATGCGGATCCATTTTCTCCGTCTCACCAACGCCCACATCTTCATCTTGATCCTCACCCTCCATCTCTTCATCCTCTTCTCCCGTTTCTTTGTCCTCCTTTTCACCCTCCTCGCCACTCTTCTCCTTCTCATTTTCTTTCTGCTCGGAAGCAACTTGCTCTTCCTGATTCTCAGTCCCCACATCCTCTTTGCCCTCCCTCTCCTTCAAATCGTCTTCCTTCCCTCCTTCATCCCACATCTTCTCATCCACAGCACTAGGACCCAAATCGTCCACACTACCAACTTCGCTCTGCACATCATCATCGCCTTCCTCGGCATCACTGTCCTGATCCTCTTTTTCAGCAGCTTCGCCTGTCTCGCCTTCCATATCCTGGTCTCCCATATCCACAGCATCATCTTGCTCTTCGATACTTCCTTCGCGTTCGCCTGTCTGTTCTTGTGCTAATTCTTCAAGATCCTCATCATCTTCGATATCTTTAGAGATATCTTCGGCACCTTCACCTTCGCCTAGCCCGGTACCAGATTCGAGTTTGTCATCCTTCCCGGGTTGGTCGGCTGACTTTTCTGAGGGTTGACAGAGTCCTTGGGTGCCGACTTGAATGAATGATTTTGACAGCCGATGGAGTAGCTTGGCTGTTGAGCAGTGGAGTGCATCGAAGCGATTGACTAGAAACTTGTGGGAGGCAACATATTGACTGATAATTGGCTGGACCACTGTCAACAGGGCGGCCATAGTGCGGAAATTTGCGATTTCGTGGAGCAAATGCAACTTATTCAAGATGGTGTCCATAGCATCGCTGATCTGCGATGCATGCAGAGAACTGATTGCTGTCGATAAGGTTTGTTCCTCTTTTACTAGCCATGTTGTATCATCTGTCGAAATAGGTGAATTCTTCAACGCAGCTTCGACATCCTGCATCGACCCCAAAATCAGGTCAAGAGCCGCAAATATGTCTTTCGAGTGGGTTTCCACTGTAATGCGGCTCTCCGGTAAGAACTCCGAAGCTCTGAATTGAGGATATGTCAACAAAAAAGGCTGTATCTGCTTGAGAACGATGCGTGAAATCGGATATTGTTCGAACCAACTGTTGAAAGATACGCGAAGCTCGTCAAATTGGTTTTTGATGGACTGATCAAGCTTTGCGTGCGCTCCAGACCAGACGTTTTCCGGGAGCTTAGGTAGATTGTCGAGCTCAATAGCCAAACCTCGCAGTCGCGTGCTCCATTCCATCATACCCAGGACAACATCGCCGACCTCACTTGTCTTGCCCATCTTCGCTTGCGCATTAACAATGTCAGCTCCTGTATCTAACATAGCTTGAAACCACAACAAGCTAGGTTGCAAGGTTGCCGAGACCTGAACCTGTTCGTCCGATACCCTAGCGAAAGCCTGTTCATCAGGAGCACATATGGCAGCAATCATTTTCGTTGGCGCTTGCAACTGTTCTAGCGCTACAGAAGCTCTGCTCAGCACACTACGCTGTTGTATCACTGCGTGCAGCAGCCCCTCGAGGTATCCGATGCTCCTCGCAACATCATTGGGGGTTAAGTCGCCCGAATGTTCCTTTGCCATATCTCTTACTTGACTCATAAGACTCAACGACTTGTGAAGGAAGAACTCCGCCGCTTTTCCGTTCTCCGGTCCATTGACCTTGGGCAAACCCGCCAACACAGTGCTCAGCTCATCTTGCTTAGCTAAAACATCGCTGCTCAGATTACTCTTTATTCCCATCTGCCTTAACTCCTTCATTGTATCAGCATAAAGCTTGCGCTTCTGCGTCTTGAGATGTTGAACCGTTTCTTTGTTCTCATCATTGAAGAGCTTCGGGGTGGCTTTTTGGAGTTCGATAATCGAGCCTTCGAGTTCAGCGATGAATTCGGTAATGTAGGCAGCACCATTGATAGCGTCAGCGGAAGGGGTGGCAAATCTGCGTATCATTGGGATTGTCGCAGCAAGATTCTTGAATCGCGTTGGAGCCGTATTCCAGGAAGGGATGGCGGTACTGCAAAGTGATAGGGCTTGTGGGTTGATCGCTGTTCCTATCTCTTTCATGCTAGGATCGGAGGTGAGTGTACCTTCTTCTGGGAAACCGGCACTAGCGATACCAGACACAGGTTTGTTTAACAGTGCTCTAAACTTCCGCACCAGTTTTGAAAGCTTTCGATGTGAAGTCTTCGCGCTTTGCTTCAGCGCTTCAATGTTCGTGTCCTTCCAGCTGGCTAATTTGATCACATCATTGACTTCCTTTTCGAGCTTTTGCCTACCCTTCGCGAGGGCTTCGACAACCGGTTTCTGCAAGCGCGAGAAGTAAGCAATGAAGTTCCCGAGCGCAAGATAGATAGGTTTCAGTAAGGCGTTGTCCTGAATGCGCATGGCGATGTGGTGCTCAAGTTGCTGGAGCAAAGCTATACGCTGTTCATACTGTCCTAGCGTTGTGCTTAAGAAAAACCCCTCCATTGTCTTTAGCAAATCCTTCGCATGAGTTTTCATGTCTTTCTCATTCTCGATAGATTCAGCAGCAGCGATGATAGTCTCATATGCAACCAAAAACCAACTTTTAGCGTGATCACCGCATTTCTCCGTTTCGATATCGAACAATCGCGCCCAGGTTGTAAGTTCAAGTTGACGCCAGCTGACAAGTAGTTTGGTGAGTTCGTCGAACAAAGTTGCAGCACTAAATTCGCGACTTGCAACACGCTGCCACTCATACATGTAACCGTATAATTTTTCGGCCTTGGTGATAAACTTAGCGACTGGATCCACGTGTCGGAATTCCAACACTTCATCACATGTACGAAGAACATCCCACAGCGTCGCATGCTCGGGCCAGGCCTTGCGGATTTGTCGGTAGCGAAGCTGTATGCAGCGGATAAGGGCAATTAGACGCTTGGCTTCTGGTAAGTTGGCATCGAAGTAAAAGTTGTAGGCCTTTCCGGTTCCTGACGAAGCCAACGCATCGGCCTTCTTTTCCAAAGAGAGATAGATCGCGGGAAGAGCATTCTCATAGCGTGTGCTGTGTGCCTGTCCTTCAGCAACACGATTCATTTCGGCAGCGCACCATTCCAGCAAAGTTTTGATAGCATTCGAAGCATCACCCCCATTTCGAAAGATAGTGGCATGTGTAGTTGCAAGGCGAATAGCATGTTCCCGCGATGTCGAAAAAGCCGGAGGCTGATTCTCATCTTCCTGCTCGTAATCAGGGAAGAGAGTAGGATCTTCGTCATCAATCTCTTCATCTCCGCCCTTGAAAGTGTATAGGTTGGTATTCTTGGCTTCTTCTTGTTGCTCCTGCAAAAGCTTGGTCTTCCAATCTCCGTAAAATGATGAGAAGAGATTGTGCACAAGTTGTCGCGTGCTTGCCTGTTGCAGATAGCCCGGATCTACAGTCTTGATGGCAGCTAGGCAATGGAGAGCATGCCATCGTAGATCAACAGCATGCTTTTGCCCAAGTTGTTCGTCGCACAACCGCAAAAGTACATCTGAATTGAGGACACTTTGTCTAGTACACAGACCCATGAAGGGCGTCCGCTGAGAAATATATGTAAGTGAGCGAGAGACATCGCTGTCCTGGTCCTGTTCGTTGGCGCCCAAGGTGAGCCCAATACTCAAACAAACTAAGAGGCCGACTGCAGGAGCTGTGATGTCATCATAACCACGATAGCCCTCTTCAAGCCGTCGAATGATATGGGCAATGTTCTGTTGAAGGGTGTTGTCGTTTGACGCCTCTTTGATGCTCATCGATCCTGATGCAAGTGGATGAATGACTGAAAGCAGATTTGAAAACTCGCCCTGTAGAGCATCAAGCTCCGATACTTCCGGTCGGACAATAGCGGGAACAGGAGGCTCATCACCCATTCCCTGAATAGTTTGCTGGGTTTGGCGGATTCGGAAGCTCGTATCTTGACCGGTGAAGCTAATCTGGAACTGTCGTAGCGTCTCCAACTTGGCCACCAATTCATCCTTCTCTTCGTTGTATAGTTTGCGTTCAATCATCGGACGCAATGCAGGGTCATGTGGATAGTTTGGAACATATAGAGCCAATCCTGCTAAGCCCAGCTTGATCCACGCGTGCGCATCAATGCCATTTAGATTATCAGCGTACTTGTAGCACTCCTGAACGGGAAGCAAAGCTTGATAATGCTGCTTCGATACATCTGCGTCAGGATGAAGGCGTAGGGTGTGCTGGTTGAGTTGTTCAGTGACACCCCCACGATGAGATGCGCTTAAACCGTCGAGAACTGAACGATATAAGTTTGAAAGTGCATCGTGCTGATCTTGTGTGATGTGTTTGGAGTCAAGAACGAGTTGTTGGGAGAGGACCGCTAGCTCAGATTCGAAACGATCGAGTCGTACGAGTTGAACTTCATCGGCACCGTGCCTATCATGGTATTAGTTGGTGGCTTCATAACTATTTCCCAATCTGTTCGACTTACAGCTTCGAAAGCATTGCTATATGGAAGCGGCCCTTGAGTACCATCTCGCGTCCGGTCTGTTTATCATGCCCCAGATGTCGATAAAGACGCACGAAATGACCGGAATCACTATTGTCGTTGATAGATGATGCTTTTGAAGGCCTTCGAGCCAGAAGCGACGCCTTAGCGCGTACAACTTTGACAATATTGGATGTTGAGCAGTTTTGACGAATAATAGGGCTCTCAGCAAGGTCGAGAAACTGGCACAAGCCTTCGAACTCATCATCAAAGTACGGCGTAATTGCGACAACTTCTTCCCCAATGTTCTCCTCGAGCTCACAAACCGCAGATTCAAGATGTATTACAAGCTCTGCGGTATCGACATCTTGCTTTCTCACCAGTTCTAAAGAACTAGAAAACCTCTCTCGAATTTGTATCATCTCATGAAGCTTCAAACTCGATTTCCACATGGCAACGTCTAGCCTATCAGCCAGACTTTCGAGGGTTAGGATAGCAGTCAATTGCTTCCATGTTTTCGGGGTATCAGGTTTGAATGCGTGCCAGATTTGTTCCATACCCAGGCCAGTGTTCAATTGAACATCTGAGCTAAATACAGCTATTTCCTTCGTGAGAGTATTGGACAGGCTTTGTGGGTTCGGTAAGGAGCTCGTCGCGAAAACAGAAATGGCTGAATTCAGCATTTTCAGGTATGTCTGGAAAGTCGCGCGATCAAAGCTCGCTGTCTTAGACAGCTCTAGAAGCGCCCAGAAAAGTTGACGTATGATTTTTGTTTCTGGCAAACTCAGATCAATGGGATGGCTGGATGGCGACTCTTTCAACATATCTTCTACGTATTGCTTCAAACTCTTCCAGAAGGCATGTAGGAAGCCCGGCAATTTCTGCTTCTCTTTTCTACGTTCGAGTCTGGTGGAAGTAAGTGCCCGGATAGCTTGCTGCATGTTGTATAAATCGAACACAACATCATACAACAAAGCGTATCGAATCATGAGATCTTGAACCGAGGCACTACGCTGGAGTCCTAATTCGTTGTATAAAGGATGATACGAAAGGGGGATGACACCAAAGCCTTGAGATATAGTCTGCTGTTCCAGTGCCTCCGTTTGAGGAATCCAGCTGGTGATGAGATAGTCGACATGGCCTTGTATGCTGCCAATCATGTCTTTGCTTGCTGTGAGGGCCTCGTTGACTTCCAAAGAAGGGGACGGCGTGCTAGCTTTCGTTTGAAGAGTTGTTTCCCAAGATAATAAACCCTTTCTTGTCTGATCATGAAAGCTTTTCAACAAGTTGTTATCAGCTAACGACAAACTGTTAAGCTTTTCCTCAACCCCATCAGCTTTACCCTTTAGACCATCACATAGGTGTCGGAACCGGTACATTGTTGAGTCCAATGGGTATTCTGGCACCCTCATATCGTCTTCCTCGACCCATTCCCCACCCTGTGCGACTAAACAGATCTCTACTGCCCTGTTTCGCATCGCTCTGGACAGCTCGCCAAACCTTGGATCCATGGTCATGAAAATTCTGAAATCGGGATGCGGCTTGACAATCCTCGCCTCGCCATCGGCAGTGGAGTGCTCATTGATAATCAAATATCCACTTGGCTCGAGTAGTGAGTTGAGGCGGTCGAGAACAGCGCTGCTGCATAAGTTTGCATTATCGAGAACGAGCCATTTGCCCTGCTCAAGAGCTTGGATGAGGATACCGTCAACCCATTGGAACCGGGCGCCTTCGATTTGCTGTGGGGCTTGGACTTGTTTCCGGAGCTCGAGAAGTTCTGCTTTCAAGACAGGGTCCTCGCCTGCCAATATTTCTAGGAGAGGTACGAGGTCGGATGCTTGTAGATTAGGTCGATCATTGAGTAGCTCGATTATCCTTAGCAGAGCAGCTGAATGTGTTTCTGATGAAACAATCTTGTGGCGAGCGCAGCTCTCCAACTTGGCCAAGGAACGATGTAAGTCTCGTGACGTATCGATTTGCTCATATCCACCGACCAAATCCATAGCGTCAATATCAGCATTCATAGAGAACGTGGTCAAGCTTGCACCGACTGTCGAGGCAAGGTGATTCAGAATTGTTGTCTTTCCGGACCCAGGTGAACCAACAAGAACTACAGGCCAATTTTGTTGTACACTAACCATGAGTGCCTCCAATGGAGCCAGCTGTGAGATGCGCACACTCGAAACAGGTTCTGCTCTCGTAAGTTGCAAATTTCTTGTGAGCGTACCCACACCGACTTGGACGGCCTTGGGGCTCTGATCATGATACAATGTAAGCCGAGGCTCAGGAGCACCGTACACTGTCCTGAATAAGGTGAGAAGCTGAGCGCGGTCAGCTTCAGTACGGAAGCGTTGCGCGAATACAGGGTCAAGGAAATCTCTAGCTGAGCCGGTGAACGCCTCTGAAGCTAGAAGTTGTAGCCATCGAAGTGTATCACGCAGATTGAACTCCCATGGGGCGCCGAGGCTACCGAAAATACGACGGTTGACAACCCGATCGTCAAGCTCAGCCACGAAGGTGATCAGTTTCCGAATTTCATTATCTTCAATACCAGGGAAGACCTTAGAACAGATGAGTGATAGGTCCTCAGGCCGGAAGATATCGGCGTATACAACTGTAAATCGATTGACGAAGGATGCCGGTAGACCTTTCCGACCGCCACCTTGATGATGCGGATTTTGGGCGGCAAAGACGCGGAATTCAGCGTGTTTGTGGAATGTCTGGTCAAGCTCAGAGATGTAAACTTCGCCGCGATGATCAAGAACGGCATTGAGTCCTTCAAGCACGGACTGGGATGCTAGATTCATCTCATCAAGGAGCACCCAGTCACCATTTTTCATAGCCTTCAAGAAAGGCGCATCTCGCCAAGCGAATGTTCCTGCCTGCCCCCCTTCAACTGGGACGTCGGATCCAAAAAGATCCATAAGGTCGGTTTGCTCGCTGAGATTGAGGCGAGTGAGCGGCTTGCCAATGGCTTTGGCAAGTGCTGTGATGAGTGTTGTCTTACCAACACCGGGGTTACCTTCGAGAAGGATGGGTTTGGGCAGCTGCAGTGCGCGGACAACTCTCATAGCGTTGGAACGAGTTGTTGGAGCCTCGAGTGAAAAACTTATATCTCCTTCCGTGGTTTCGGTGAATTTCGGTATCGAGAAGGCCCCGAGCTGAAGGAATTGAGGATTGGAGACGACACTTATTGCACGCAAGTATAGAGGAGTTACGTCCATACCGAGAAGCTTGCCAAGTTGATGCAGACATGCTGCGCGTTCTTCATCAATAGAGGCAGATGAAATAGCAAGTAAGCCAGCAGGATTCGCACCAAGTGTATCAATAAACACCATAGCCGCGCCATGAACAATACCAAAGACCGGGTCTACATCAGTAAATTTGTTGATGAAGGTAACCCAAGCAAGCGTATCTCGAATGGAAATGGAAGCCGCAACTGAGGTATTGTACTTTTCGTTGAACCATTGAGCGAATGATACAATCGAACCAGCATGCTGCACGGCACCAGGCTTTAGTTTTGATCGCACGATTTGGGAGATATCTTCCACATCAGATAGAGCCGGTACCCAAATTTCGGTGAAACGATTGCGAAGAGCAGGCGACAACTCTTTCTTTCCGTAGTCACCACCTGGATTCATGGTGGCTAGAAATTGAAAACCCTCGCTTGCGGTGATGAGGGAATCTATCGGTCCCTTTTCTGCGAGTAGCAAAGTGCGCGACGGCTCAAGAACACTATTCAGACGTTCAAGAACAGAATCGTCGGCAAGTGAAATTTCGTCCAGAAGGAAGTATTGTCCTGTCTTCATTGCATTCACTAGACTTCCATCTGCCCACTCAAACAGTGCAGTAGCCTTAATTCGATTCGCTTGAATCTCTTCGCGATGTTTGAGAGGGATAAGATCCCGTATGGTCGAATCAAGAGAATCGTAGATGTCAAGCAATAGCGGCAACTCATGAATATTGACATCTGGACTGTCAGGCAGAGCGCGAAGAACTGAACTTAGTTGGCGATGTAAAAGTTCCTCAATAGCTGCTCTGTTGCGTATCGGTCTTTGCGCACCTATCAAATCACCGGTTTCGGTATTCTGATGAGCGTTCAAGATATGAAGCTCCTTCTCGAACGCATCCGCAAGCATCTGGCAGACTGTCGTCTTGCCGCATCCTGTCTCTCCGACGAGTAGCACCGGTTCGTTGTTACGGAGAGCGTGAGCGACGAGAACGAACAATCGACGCATAGCTCTCGTCCAAACCACGCTGGCATCATCTCCCTTCTTTTCCTGATAAACTTTGATCTCGGGCGAGTTCCCATCGCTGTACATACTCTCCTCATTGATTGTGACACGCGGGCCTTTCCTAGTCATTACGTTCTCGATGACCTTCTTGACTGCTATCCGCTCGTCTTCTTTGCGCACACGCTCCGCGAGCAACATATAACCATTGTTTGCCAAGTCTTGAATGGTATCAGCTTTACGCTGGGCCCAGCGGAAGAGATCTCGTAAGGTGGCGAAGCTCTTCTGCTCGAACAGTCGATTCTCTTGTCGTAGTGTCGAGAGCTCTTGATACACGCTCACGATTCTCTTACACCATGATTCAGGTATCATGGTACGTCGATGCAAAATCTCGGTCAGCTCCTCCACAGGTATATCATCAAAATGCAGCTCGAGGAAACGGTTTCGGAACGCTCTCGATAGAACTTTCCGTCCTCCGTACAAGCCTGCCGGATTTTGTGTTGCGAACAGCATAAAGTCTTCGTGGGGTGTTATCACCTCTTGCGTCTCTGGTATTAGTAGTTCTCGATTGTCGTCCAGTAGTCGATTGAGCGCTTCGAGAACATCAGTGGGTGCAAGGTTCAGTTCATCCAAGACTATCCAATGACCCTCTCGGAGAGCTTTGACTAGGATACCTTCTTGAAAGGTGAGTTTTCCATCGTTTCCAGAGACGTATGACCCAAGATATTCTTGAAGGTCGGTATGCTCGTGATTGTTGATGCGCACGAATTTGTTGCCAGAACGCTTGGCAAGATACTCAATCATACTCGTCTTACCAGAGGACGTGGGACCTTGAATGAGAACAGGGTACTGTCGAGTAGAGGCAGCCCGTATCAAATTGTTCATGTTTCGCTGCACAAAAGGTGTTATGATGTAGTGTGGTTGTTCTTGCACCGCGAAAGTACCCTGCCGAAGCCAATAGTGGCCTTGTCGCACATAACTTCGTCCGTCCGTAGGTTGTTGCAGGGGCTTCCCGAGTTCTGCTTTTAATACAGCCTTTTGAGGAAACAGGTGCTCCTTGATAAGGGGGGCAACAAGATCTTCTGATGCTCTGCCGAGAAAGGTAAGGAAACTCATATGAAAGCCTTCGTACAGTGCACGCCGCAGCGAGCATGAAGGCGCGATTTCCCTGGAGTACGAAAGTGTTCTTGTCAGTGTTCGCAAGCTGAAGTGTGCCTTTTGGTCGGCACCGTCAACGAGCATGTTTGCTTTGGCAAGCTCTTGTATCTTTAGATACAGTTTTGTAACATCGGACGCTACTTTGACGATGGCAGGATCATGATCTTCGCCTTTCAGATACTTTTCGACAATGTTTTGCAGGCTCTTCCTATCGCTATCAGGACTCTCGACGTACAGTTCGGTAAAACGCGATCGAATGCCTGGAGGAAGGTCTTTCTTGCCAACATCAGTCGCTGGATTCATAGCAGCAAATACTCTAAAATTGGGGTGCGCGACGATCCGCTCAACATTGCCAGTTTCGGTCAGTAGAATAGAGGGAGTACCGTCAGGTCCACTACCAAGTAAATCTGCAAGTGCTTCAAGAGTATCTGAAGAAGCAAGATTAATTTCATCCAGCAGTACCCAATCCCCGTTTCTGACTGCTTTGACAATGTTGCCTTCCAGGAATGAAAAAGCAAACGCCTCCGACCCATTTGCTAGCTGAGCTTCAAGGTCATGTAAATCGGCTGCGAATTTTTCCCAGCGAGCCCCAGGAAAGTTGGCGGGTAGCGAATCGACCTTGCGTTTCTTCTTTGGCTGACCACCCTCGGGGTCAGGAGAGGAGGTCTGCGATTCATGGGCCTTGCGTGCTGCATCCACCATCTTCAGCGCTTCTCGCCACAAAGTGCAAACACGCCTCCATTCGCCCTTTGCAACACGCTTTCCGAGCATCTCGACGAAGCGCTGGTTCTTTTTGCGCGAGAAGGTTGTATCAAAGAGATTGTCGAACTCGTCCTTGAGCGGGATAACTAGACTTCGGACGTTGACAGGCTTGTATCCGCCCAGAAGGTCACCGCTTTCGCTCTGTTGCGACAGATTAAAAGCTACCATCTTGCGGCCAAGCTGTTCGGCAAGATATTGGATACATGTTGTTTTCCCGGTACCAGTCTCTCCGACAAGAAGCAAAGGTTCTTGCCGATTCACAGCAACTGCGATCTTTTCCAGAAGTCGCAAGGTGTAATCATTGGTCGAGAAAGGTCTTCCAGACACATGTCGCTTAGATATCTTGTGCCTTGGGAGTCGCGCTCGGCCGATGCGGATGGTACCAGAAGAATTGGTCTTTGTCGGTGCTTCCAGTCTAATCTCACGTCCCTGAAGTAGATGATCGCGGCGCTGAGGGTCGATATGGAGTTCTTCCGCCACACTGGCCATGACCTTTGCGCGACTTTGATCGCTTCTTAGACTTCCAGCGAAGCAGTCAAATGCCTCCATAAAGATATCATCTATTTGCACCGCGCTGGATGATGGAGACTGCTCGAGAAGTACGGCTATCCTATCACACCACTTGAGAAGATCTCGCGGTGTAAGTGCTCGAGGGCAAGTTCCGTTTTCGGATGAAAACTTAGCGCCGGAGTACAATTCAAGTAAACGAGCGTAGGTACGCATTATACCCGCTCCGTGGCGCTGGAGGCTAGGGTACTTGACTGACACTATATGCTCTAACTCGGCGAGGCTGGGCATTTGTACCGTGATCAAATTCCAAAAGCGCAGTCCTAGCATGTTCTGACGAGGCACAATCTGCTTTCCGGCGGGATTAAGAGTACTACTCATAGTAGCAATGATGCGGAAACCTCTCGCAGCTCGCACTGTCTCGCCTCGGTTTGGTATAAGCAGCTCTCCACGCTCAATTAAAGGTAGAATAGTGCTTATGACCTCATTCGGTGCCCGGTCAAGATCCTCGATGAAGATCCAGCGGCCTTCCTTCACGGCTGTAGTAAGGACACCGGGTCGCCAACTGAAGGATCCGGGCTTAGCACCAGTTGCATACATTCCAACCAGGAGCTTAGCATCGCTCTGTTCGTTCAAATGAAGAGTGACCATCGAGTCAAGCTTGTTGAGCTGCCACGCAAAGTGTCGCGTAAGGAGCGTCTTGCCAGATCCCGCCAAACCCGTCAGTAGAAGAGGGCTGGAATGTAACAACGCGGAAGCAATACATTTTACGTTGGACTCTGTCGTTGGAGTAGGGACTAGCTCAGATGGCTTTTCGCGTGACGGTGCTCCGTCCAGTCGCGGGAGCAGTATTCCCGCCATGCCGACAGTAAACGGTGATAGCTGCTGGTATGCAGATGGCGTCAGTGTTCCCATCTCCCCTCTCCGGCTCGACTGTAACTTTGACCGCAAATCTTTCCACCTCTTTTCTTCCCACAACGACAAGAACCGATAGTCGATCATCTGCCCTTCCCATTCTCCCTGCACTTCATCCTCACCAGCATATCTCTTGATAGATTCTTGTGTTGCATGATCCGCTGCATGCATGTACAGGCAGAAAGTCCGCACAGCCAGATAGCGCACACATCGACTCGAGTGGTGAAACAGGCTCTCCAAAGCTGATGGTCGTGCATATTTAGCGAGGCTAGGGCAGTCAAAACTCAATAGTCGGAATGCTCCTAGAAGTGTTTGGATAAGGGGTTTCTCCAGTGAAGCAACGGCCGCGTTTCCACCTAGAGGTGAAGTTCGAGGGCCAATTATTTCCGACTGAGAAATAGAGAACAAAAACCGTTCCACGTGCTCAGCCAAGTGAGGCGCCAGAGGAAGAATACGACCGAATGCCGCAATTTTTGCCTCACTCTCTCGACCCGAATGAATCCATCTAGCTCCTACTTCCACATAGAGCTTCTCGTACTGCACAAAAAGGTCATCGGTTTTTCGCGCATCCAAACTTTCCGTGGTGAGCGATTCGAAAGAGACCGGCTTACCGGTCCCCACGCTGCTGTATCCTTCCATTTTCGAGTAACAGCTTTTTGAAAAGGTATTTGGGGCGTCTTCCCATGATTTCGACGCAAAATTCGCGCTTTATGTTGCTCAGTGGTGGATCGTGAATATCCTGTCGCAAAAAGTTGGGTCTCGAACTTTTCGATATGTGCCAAGACGCTAACCGCGTTCGCCTTACTTCCGACCTGCACTCCGCAAAATCTCGCGACGAGCTTCAAGCGCTTCAGAGTCCATCCCATCAACACCCGCACCCTCGCCATCACCGTCAGCTCGATCCTCATAATGTCCGCACCCGTTTCTCGCGCCCTCAGGCGCTGCATCTGTAATGCCCGATCCGTGTCGTACATTCGCCCTGCCTCCGGCTCCTTCGCACAGCAAAAGTCATCACGAAGATGGCAGACGACCGACGCCGCAGCTGCGCCCTCGAACCCTAGGATCGCGACAATTGTGGACCAAATAAGTCAATTGACTCTGCTGGAGACGGCGGACTTGGTGTCGTCGCTGAAGGTACGGAACCAGTTCTTAAATAGGACGCTGGATGCTCGAGGGATAGAAGCATGGTTGGGGCGTCACTTCTAACAATTGGCATGGAGCAACTCCTGAGCTGCCGCTGTATTGTTAGAGCTCTAATGTCTTACGTATACGAACACAGCCGTTGTATTGCATCAGGAAGACATTGCTTCTTGGAGCAGGGACAAGCTTCTGCCCAGCTCCCTACACCACGCCTCTCTAACCTTCTCTACACTCTTTGCACATAACTTCTAATCCACAAACTGACAATTTTGGTTCCAGACGCGCTTAAACATCCCTGACATGCCTATGGGCGGCTTCGTTGCCGGCCCTGGAGCTGGACCAGCCGCCGCACCCGTGGAGGCAGAAGAGGACGCCGCACCGGCGGCCGCCGAAAAGACGCTCTTCAACCTCAAACTCGAGAAGTTTGATGCTGGCGCGAAACCCAAGGTGATAAAGGAGATCAAGGCTATGCTAGGATTGAGCTTGGTAGACAGCAAAAAGTTTGTCGAGAGCGCACCAAAGATGATGAAGGAGGGTGTGCCTAAGGAGGAGGCGGAAAAGATTGTCGAGACGCTCAAGGCGCTGGGTGCGACTGCCGTTATGGAGTAAAGGCAACAAGACAAGATTAGAGTGGGTAAAGCTGAATTGGCTATGGCCGTTGAAGCGTGAAGATGAGCGGAGCTACTGTACTATAGCATTGGCATCTCGAAAGGCGTGTACAGATATGAGCCGGAATCTTCTTTGATGTATTCAATACACGTGAAATAGAAGCAAGTGGTATCTTCTCCACCAGAACGCCTAGCAATGCAGTGACTCCCATCACACCCGTTCCGTTCCCTTTCCGTCCAGCTCAATGCCAGAGCCCCTTATCACCTCCGCCCTCATCTAATACCGATCGCCAACAACCCTTCTCCGCTCCTCCATCTCCTCCTCACCGGCCAGATAATCGTCCTCCGCAATATCACTAGCATCCTCCCACACCCTCTCCATCTCCTCATCGCCCTCGCCTGGAACCGCCCAAATACTCTCCCTTAGCCTTTTATGCCTCTCCCTATCCTCCTCTATCCGCTGCTCAATCAACCTCTTATCCAACCTCCCATTACTGCTCCCATTTTTCTGCGCACGCGCCGCAGACTGCGAGGTGCCCGTCGTCGCCCCAGTAGCCGAAAAAGGATGCGTCCCCCCAACATCGCGCCCCTTAATCAGACGCTCCAGCTCCGCCAACGTCTCCGGCAAAAGAATAGATTTTTGCTGAAGAGACTGTAAGACCTGGAGGAGAACGTCAGCAACATCTCTTTCTACGTTGCGTCTCTGACCAAGTCCCAAAAGAAGAGTATTAGAATGAGGGGGAGGAGATACATACCGTTCTAACTACCCTAACATTAGCTGCCCCCGTCCCATCAACCGGACACACCGCATCTACCACTCTCATGATATCCCTCTGCATCATTCTTACGTACCCGACGCCCCCATAGCCTCCTGCTCCTCCGCTTCCGGTAGCATCTTCCTTGCCCGCCATCTCGCATAGTACGTCGATGAAGAACATGATGTTTGCGCGGTTGTTCATGCTGTTTCGTTCGAGCTGCTCGAGGATACAGGAATGCAGGTCTTCGTCCATTTCGCGGTTTTTGAGCGCGAAGACGGCGGCTTTTTGGTGTGAGGTATGGGATGCATTGAGATGGGATAGAATGGAGGAGAAGCGGATGCGGACTTCGAAGGGGTCCATTGTTGGGTGTTTGGGAGGGAGAGGCCGTGGAGGGGTGGTTTTGTTGGAGGTGAGCAGATTGAGTTATAGGCGGTAAGTCGGAGGGTTTCAAAGGCCAACTAGTACTGCTTTGAAAGATAGTCTCCGGCTGCTTCACCGATGCAATGTGTAGAACGGTAGCAGCTGGCGGAAGTCGATCGACGCATTCGCCGTTGAGTTCCAGAGCTCTGCACAAATTCGCGACGTCGGGGGTGGCGGCTAACGCGCTTGTGTTGACCTATCACCACGCAAGTGAGCGCGGTTACTATCGGCGGGGTCGGATTGTTTGGACCTTTGCAAGCTTATAACTGACTTGTTAACACTTCTCTTCCTCGACTGCTTTCTCGTCAATACCGTTTCCAACCCCGACCTCAGACATAAATTCAAAGATGGCAGCTTCCAATGACGACAAGGGTCTTACATTGACCGTCCTAGGCTCTGGTACGTATATAAAGACCCTCAATCGAACACCCCGCACAAGGGACAGTCAAGAAAGAGATATTACCCTCACGCTCAACGAATCAAACCCCAAAGCATGAATCCAAACACCCATCAGCACTTCTTCACCCTCCCAAAACATCCAGACCAAAGTCTCAAATAAGATGCCCAACCTGTCTCACAGCTTACCCAATCCCTTCACCAACGCTGCTAACCCAAACACCAAGGCACAATGGGCATCGCCATAATGGGTGGCGTAATGTCCTCCCTCGCCACCGCCAAAACTCAATCCGCCCTCAACACCAACGCCCCCAAGACCCCCAACCTCAAGACCTTTATAGCCTGCGACGCCTGGGCCCCTGCCGAAGAAAAAGTAAAATCCGCCCTAAGCCACTACAACTTCAACCTCAAAACGCTCACCAACGACAACCTCACCGGCGCCAAAGAAGCAGACATAATCCTCCTATCCTGCAAACCGCACGTCTTCAAAGACATCCTAGGCGAAGCGGGCATGAGAGACGCGCTCAAGGGAAAAGTCCTAGTCAGTATATTGGCGGGCGTGACGCAGGAGCAGATCGAGGGATTTCTGTATCCTGAAGGCGTGCCGGAGGGGGGATGTAGGGTTGTGCGTGTGATGCCGAATACGGCGTCTTTTGTTCGGGAGTCTATGAGCGTGATTCAGCAGACTACACCGCCGTTGTCTCAATTGCAACTTGAGCTTGTGACGTTTATTTTCTCGTCGATTGGGCGCGTTGTTACGCTGCCTCCGCATTTGATGGATGTTTCTACGGCGCTTTGTGGCTCCGGCCCGGCGTTTTTTGCGCTTGTGCTTGAGGCTGCGGCTGATGGCGCGGTGGCTATGGGGTTGCCGCGGGCGGAGGCGCAGATGATGGCCGCGCAGACTATGCGGGGGACCACGGGCTTGGTGCTGGAGGGTGGGGAGCATCCGGGCGTGTTGAGGGATAAGGTGAGTACACCTGGTGGGTGTACAATTGGAGGACTTCTTGTGTTGGAGGAGGGGGCTGTCAGGGGCGCCGTTAGTAGAGCGATTAGAGAGGCGACGGTTGTAGCGAGCCAGTTAGGACAGGGTGCGAAGAATGTGAATGGGACAAGGCATTAGCTGGTGACAGGATGAAGGGGACGATGAAAAGATATTCAGAGTGAGAATAAATCATCTAGAACCAAAATAGAAAGAAAAAAGAAACCAGTGATAGCAAATCACACTAACAAAGCATTCATCACACAAGAAACGCAGCCTCGATCATGATATTGGTTTTTTTCTATTTCATATCATCATCCGCCTTCTACCTCCCCTCCCTCGAACCCAGCCCACAGATACAGCGTATGCCTCCTCGACCGCCCGGCACAACGTATGCCTCTGACTACCCCAAACCATCCCATAACTATGTACGGCCATTCGTAAAGACGAAAACAAAGGGTATAATACAAGAAGTGGTGAGACATTTCACGCCTCACCTTTGAGCTTGCCATATGCTATCAATGCCACACCGTCGATGCCATGCTGGAAAAAAAATTAAATATAATCAAAGAAGAGTGGGATGTCAGAACCCCTGATGCAGATATACCATGAAAATTAGATGAAAAGAAGGGTAGAAAGTAGTTAAAAGGCCGTTGGGTGCACGAAATGAAAGTCGAAAGAAGGGGCAAGAGTCAGTGGCCGTCATTGGGAAGGAGTGGTTCTGTTATGGTGTTAGTGAGTCCATAGGGGAGATGAAAGAATACCTACGCAGACGTCCTTGAACTCCCACAGGCACACTGCGAGTGCCCATGTTAACCCACTCTTTCTAACCACGTCCAATAATCCCTAAACATGATGATCGACGCCAACCAAGGCATGTTGTCGATGCTCACCAACGACGTCCATCTCTCTCCCGTTCTGTCCTCTCTAACTCCCTCTCAACCTCTCCCTCTGTCTTCACTCCACCCCTCTTCCCTGCACTCTTTCTCAACCCCTTTGTGAAAAGATTGGCTAGTTGCCCTCCGTTCCCGCCATCACGGCTCTTTCGTCGCTTATCACGATGCGAAGAGACCGGGGCCGCCTCTGCAGCTTCTACGTCGTCTCGCGACCGTTTTGAGGACTGCAAAGGTCGAGAAGATGAGACTCGCGACTGTAAAGACTTGCCAGTGCTCGACTGCTTCGCGTGAGCTTCGCGGCCATCTGAACGGTCCAGTCCAGCACGCTCACGAGCATTCCTTTCGCGCTCAGCGGCGTAGTGGTCAGGTACTGCCGATTCTGTAGGTGTCGAGGGCACTGATGTGACACTGTTAGTGCGTCCACGACCGTCGCGATCTGCAGAAGGGCCTTTTGGTGCATGGAGGCCACGGGGTCCTGTGGGTGGTGGCATCGTCTTTGCCTTCGAACTTGCTCCACGGAAGGAGAAACGGTCGGCCGAAGGACCGGCGGGAGCGTTAAGAGGAGGCGAGGTAGGACGTGTCGATGTTGCCGATCGTGGTTCCTTGTCGTAGTCACGATCGCGGTCGCGGTCTCGTTCGCGGTCGCGATCTTTTCTGTTACGGCGTGAGCGGTGTTTATCATGGTGCTTATCATCACCGTAATCGCGGTCTTCGTCGTCGGCTTCACGCTCGCGACGGCGACGTCGTTCACGATCCTTATCACGCGAGCGGTACTTGTCATCGTCGTAATCTCGATCTTTACGATCACGCCTATCTCGGTCTCGATCTCTTTCCCGTGATCGGTCGCGATACTTTTCGTTATCGCCCTTACTCTTGCGACGTGAGGCTGATTCTTCAGAGCCATCTTCATACCTATCCTCAGCAGGCGAGCGAGAGTAGGACCGGTGTCGGCGTCGATGTTCGCGGCTACGATCTCGATGCGATCGTGATGAACGATATTTGTCTTCACGTCGATTGCGATGCTTGGTATCAGGTGTCGCGCTGCGCGTCCGATTGCCTCGCGATTCTCGATCGTCCCGATGCCGGTCATCGTGGTCGTCTCGGTCGTCATCGTAACGGGAAGACCGGTGGTGTCGGCGGTCCTGGCCGTCCTCTACAGGTGTACGTTGTTGTGCCTTATCACCCTCACCGTGACCTACAGAATGAGATCGCTCCCTTTGGCCAGCTTGCGCGCCGTCTCGACCATGTGATCGGGAGCGTGACCGTGATGGTGATTTCTCTTTCGTGCGCAAAGCATCATCTCGAACGGGGGACCTGAACGCACATTAGCATTACTCAGATTAGTAAGGCAAAGATGGACTTACGCTCTGCTTTCTCGAGGCGGACTGCCGGGTACGCTGGGTTGTGCAGGCACAGGCTTCGGTGCTTGAGAGTTGAAGCGAGGGTTATTGTTCGAACCCCTGAAGTTATTCTTCTCACGCATTGCTCGAGGCCCCGTCGGTGCACCTGCAACACCGAGGCCTCGTGGTTCTCCAACAACTACTGTTGTACTGCCATACGCAGCGTTGTGATGATCACCACGATGGCCAAAGTTGTTCGAGTTATAATGCGGCTGGTAGGGACCGTTCATATATTGGGGCTGTGCCGGATACTGGTCCATCATGTTGGGTGCAAATGCCATACCAGACTGCATGCTATAATCGAAATTGTGCGAATCGGCATCGCCAGTCACAGTTTGGATCTGGTTCAAGGTGCTTGATTCAGGTACTCTGGTGCCTGCGGTCTCTGTCAAGTTGTCCGCGTCCCGAGCGTTCTCACCGTTCCCCGCGTTACCAAGGCTGCCATTTTCCTCGGTCTTTTCCTTACCTTCGCCAGAAACCTCTGCGGATTTCTCGTCTTCTGTCTTGTTTTCGACAGTAGGTTCAGCAGACCCAGCAGGCGACTGTCCGTCACACTGTGTAAGGTCACACTGGTCAGCTTTTGCCGTTGGGGGGGGAGTTATATTGGGGAAGTTGGGCCGCTTCGGGAGTCGATGCGGCACGTGATGAAATCGACGTACATGGTTGTTCAAACCGTTGCCACTTCCAGGCCGACTGTTGGCGTTGGCGTGACCATTTCCGAGACCAAAACCCCCTCCAAAACTTCCATTCCTGCTCGCTCGCTGAGGAAAAGGCCCGCCATTGGGATTGAAACGATTCTGGTTGGAAAAATTGGACTTGTTTTGGAACTGGTTCATGCCGGGAAATGCTCCAGACTGATTATGTCCAACATTGTACCCGCCATAATTCCCTCCCATGCCTCCCCATCCATTTCCATATCCATCCCCGTAGTTCATGGAGTTGTTCATTCCCATGCCCATACCTCCACCATAGCCGTACATGCTATTCGCATTGTTCATGCCATACCCTGGAGCAAGTTAGCTTCGAACTGTTCTGTCAAGTGATGGTGTAGAATGCATACCCATGGGATTCATGTACATATTGTTCCCCATCATGTTGGGCATGCCATTCATGGGATTCATGCCGTGGAAGGCCATTCCGTTGCCGAAGCCAGCCTGGTTTTGACCGGAGCCGTAGCTGCCGAACTGACCAGACAACCCGTTCTGGAACATATCTGGGTTGTTGTTGAACATAGGATTTCCTTGGTCGTCCATGCCTTGCTCATACTGACCGTTCTCTTTCGGAGCTTCATCAGCGTTTTCTTCGCTAGGGTTATTGGTGGCGGAATTCTACAGCGTGTCAGCGTAACTTCTGTTGCGTGAATCTCGCCCAGGATCCAATGCTTACCTCCCCGGCGTACGACATCGAAGACGTAACCCGCTCGAGCGCTTCTCCGGCTGTCGCTGCGCTGTTCTCCGGTTCAGTCGAATTACCTGTCGTAGGCTTAGTCACGTCTACGTCGTTACCAGCCCTATCCGCCCCAGACGTCGTATCCGCCGCTGGTGTGCCCTGTGCCGCTGGCGCCGTCTCGCCCATTTCTGTTGTCGCGTTCGTGGCGCCTTCTTCTACTGTGGGTACGGTGTCGATCGCCGGCATGGCCTCGATCGATGGCGTCTCTACCGTCGGCGTCGGAGCTTCGGAAGCTGCTTTCTCTTCCTTCTTCTTCTGCTTTGCCAGCCATATCCGCAGCGTATTGCGCAGAACCTTGTTGAGGACGCATGATTCGGCTTCCAACGGGTCATGCTCGCACAACGGGCAAGTTGCGGGGAAGCTAAGCTTTTCTTGACCTGATACATGTCATCAGCAGTGCCGCCGGTGACGCTCTGGGAGCGATGATACATACAGTCGGAGCATATCGGTTTGTTGCAGCAGAGCAGCTTGTAAGCATCGATAGCCACCTTGTTGCAGATGGCGCATGAGAAGTTCTTTGGGGCGCTGTCGAGAGCGCTGTGCACGTTAGCGATGGCGCCGTCGATGCATCAAGAGGCTAACATACAGGGCAAACTCCCTCAAGTCGTCGGCAAGCGGGGCTGTTTTGGGGTCCACGGCGGGGTCCGCCATGCTGAAGCTTGAAGCTGCTGCGCGACTTCGGAAAGGCTACAGCGCCGACAGCACCCGCGTCGTCATGTAATGATATGTTGGCGAGCGAAAGACGAAGTTGTGCCTGTGCGCTTGACGTGGGCAGATGAGCGGCGCAGCGGAGCGCATGTGGCGACAATTGGTGTTGCTATAATATTGCTGTCAAGCAGGCCAAGGTGATGGTGGGTGGAGTGGAGGAGGAAACCCAGAAATCTTACATGCGCACAGACCAGGTAGCAGAACGCGCTGCAACGGTCACGTGTGGCGCATCTCACCCACGCTTTGGTAGAGTCAGTCTCACACTACCATGATTCGTCACTCTCAAAACCAAACATCCCACTCTTTGTCTCTGACGTTCGTCTGCGGCTACGTCGGCGTGCCCTCACATGCAAGAAGGAAAGCTGCACTAGCCCACGAACAGCCTAGTTAGCATCGTCTGCGCGTCATCTTCGAACCATGTCTACTTAAGTACCCAAGAACTGGGTTGCAACCTCCCATCACCTTGATCGGATCTTTGAGTGGCGTCTACCATGATACTCGGCCAGATCTCTTATTTGGACTGTATTGTCTTTCTCGTCTTTCTGACGCCGCAATTGCTGATCAACATTGGCTTGATCCGGACCGCAATATGGCTTCTTGGAGCACTGCCGTCGTTGGGTGAGTCCCCATCCTAAAAACTGCGAGGAGATATTCATATTCACAGCCCTTCAAGTCTTTCTCATCCCGTATCAATTCGTGAGAGAACGATACGTTACCCCATTTGAACACCGTAGCCCATTTGTTCAGCGGGCAACGCCGTTTCAAGACATCGTCATCCGCTTCGTGCGGTACGCATTTGCTTTCATGCCAGCATGGCTAGGCCGCGTCTTCTTTTCCAAAGGCGTCTCACTCCCGTTTTTGCGCTTTCGCATGCTAAGACATGGAATTGTGACTGCACCGCTGCGCTGGACTGAGATCAATAGACCCGGGCTCAAAGGCATTTGGATCTCTCACAACCAGCTCGAACAACCAGACGTCATTGTCTATTACTGCCATGGAGGCGGTTTCTCCATGGGCTCGAGCTACTTCTATATGGAATTTCTTCTTGCCTGGGTCAGTCTGCTTAAGCAAGCAGGGTATAGGAACCCCGCTCTGTTCGCTCTCGAATATACCCTCGTACCGGATGCCGTATATCCAACTCAATTGCAGGAAACCCTGGCTGGCTACGAATATATCCTTACTATTGCACGTGATTCTACGCGCATCTGTGTGGGTGGAGACTCTGCTGGCGCCACGCTCATCCTCAGCTTCCTCCTCTACATCACAGACCACCCAGAGCTTCGCCATCAACTACCTGGTCTAGCTGTCATGATTTCGCCTTGGATTACTATCATATCTCGCAATAACAGGGATACGGCGAGCGACTTCTTAAGCTCCGGCAGCCTCGAGTTATACGGAAAGCAGTACATTGGCCCCAAGGTGCCATTAGACGATCCCTTAGTTTCACCTGGCCATTGCAAGGACATCAAAAAGTGGAGAGACGCTAGCCCTGGGAGGGGATGGTACTTTCTCTTCGGTTCCGAAGAGGTTTTTGGACCTGAGATACGCAACCTCATGTCATTATTACAAAAAGCCGGGACCGAGGTGGATTACTTGGAGGAGAAAGGTGGGATTCATGCGTGGCCTGTTGCAGCATTATATCTGGGCGAAACGAAGGAACAGAGACTACATGGATTAAAGGATATTACGAGAACTATCCGTGACAGGATATTATAATCTCCATCGAAAAGTGTGGACATTTCAATACATCAATAACATCGTCGAGGTAGCTCAAAGCCCAGCTCTCTCGAAGCTTTCACAACATTATCCACTCTTTTCTCCTCTTCACTCTGCCAATATGCAGACAATGCTCCGGTATCTGCATTGCGTGTTTGCAAAGCTGCAGCGCTTAATGGAAACCCCGATAGATAATCTCGACGTTCGATTTGTGCGGTCTGGTATTGTTCGGGTTGGGATGTTGGAGTAGACGCAGTCACTGATCGCGAAGTACCGTTACCTGTGCTGGATCAAGGTCAAACTATGTTATCCTACCCTGACAACACAAGCTTACCTTGGCTTCGCCGGCACGTGATTCCTATTACCGCTTTGGGACGACATCGAAATGGTTGAGCCAGCAAGCGAAGCCACTGGATTTTATGGGAGGAGGTGAGGCAAAGTATGGAAGAAAGTTTAGTTCCTTGAGAAACGAGCGGGGCAACCCACAGGCTCTTTATACCCTCCACGCGCTCTCTGCTCACCTCTGGCCGGCCCAAGCACTCCCTCGTTGCCCATGCGCTCGAGCATGTATGTAGTAGAGCCTTCATCAACCAATGCGGCTAGCTCTTGCCCGCAGGTGTCGAGCATCTGATCAGGACTAGCGCTTACGAACAGGGGCTAGTTCGTATCCGAAGGGGGCTTAGGCCCCGTGGCTCTGCCTATACGGACTGCCCTTCATCCCTGTGCGATGGAAGACGTCCGAGTGATTGGATGTATGTCCTGCAAGATTTCGCTCTCGCACGCCCGCTCCCTTTGACAGAGGCCGTAGTCGCTAGGAATTCAGCTCGTCAAATTTCCATAGCGATCTATAACTATTCTTTCACGCGCGTACGAGCGAGGTACTTTTTCTCGAAGCCTACCTTTGGCAGTAGTGTAATTCTCATACGATTGATTAGTAGAGTTCTCTGTAGAACACACCCAAGGTGGATACAGTACAAGAAATGCCTGGTTCTCGTTGATCTCATTGACCTGCTGTATCACTAGATCAACTTTCCTCAAGGGTCTGTATTGGAAAACTTCATGCTTTCATGATGAAATAGAACGAGGGACGATCACGACCACAACTACGGGCATTCGAATTTGCAAACCACCTTTGTCATCGTTAGTGGCCAGTACTACACCTTCATCGCTTTGAAGCTGACATATCAATCCTGTATCCGCCTGTGATATCTCAAGAAAGAGAGTGTACTAACCCAAAGCGTCGTCAGATTCGACAAAGGTGCGACTAATTCAACAAAGAGCATAAGTTCACGATAGTCCCACCTATTTCACCTTTAGATGCTCCGTCGCAGATTTATTCGCGGGTCCCCGGATTCCTTTACATCCAGAATGAGTTTCAGCAAGCAGTTCCTAGAGTTGCAAAAATTGAACCACCTTCAACCTCAGGAACTCGACTTCTGGGGTTCATTAACATCTGCGCAGGACAAAGCCGATTATTTTTTCTTCGCGAAAGGATGCAAGGAAGCCGCAGCCGAGGATTCCACTCTCGAATCTGATTCCTGGAGGGTATGGAACACCGCAAGTGATGGGGTCAAGCGAAGATACATCAAAAAAGGCAGAATCCAGCGAAATCCCCTATTACACCGCAGGATCTTCAATCTCACGGATGGATTCAAGAAAAACAGCGCATCGCACGATGCGGCTTTTCGGAACGCCTTCAAATTCTTCACGTATGGAATGAAGACGTACTTCCATAAGGACACTATCAATGACGATACGATTTACCAACAATACCTTGAGCTAGACGACGTTACAAAATCCCAGTTTAAACAGCTGGGTCGTGAGGCCTGGGCAAATTATATTATATGTCCTAAGCGTGTGGCGGGGCAACTGAGGGACATGGAAGGTGGTTGGGCGTATCTATATGGATCAGGACCAATCTCCGCACCCACTGTTCTCGATGCTGATCATGCAATCACAATTCTGGGAAGTCTTGGGAAACCCGGTAACTGGATCTACATCAAGCCCGTTTATGAAAATATAAGTTCTAAGACTGGATTAAAAAGGAGTGTATATCTTTTTGCGCAGGGGGATGACCAGAATCATGTTGTCGACGTGCGTCAAACTTTCCGCCCCTGGGATTCGTTGTAAAGGCTAACGTTCCCATTTAGTACGTTGTAGTCAAAGTACAAGGCTATAGTACCCAGGATAGAGCCGTTCACAATACATCAAAGGAGTTCGACCTACAGCTTAAATTTTCACGAACGGGTAGTCAACATATACTCCAATGCTACGGTAGCTCGCTACGAAGATCTGCATTCCCATTCTTGGGTTATGGATACCTGGAGTATACACCTCGCGGTGACCTGGGGGCCTTCATCGATATGTACCACACGTAAGCACACCTTTGGTCCCTAAAGCCTTCTTCCGAAGATCATTCGTCTAACATGAAAATAAAGTCAAAACCTCAAAATACCCGAAGGCCTACTTTGGATTTTATTTCGCGGACTGGCCGAGGCTGTTTATACCATGTCTACCGGGAAGACATTGACATGGAAGCGTCCTTATATCAATGAATCCAAAAAATTTGCCAACTCCAACGAATTACCCACCGCCAAGGGCTGGACGCCATATATCAACTTGGACATCAAGCCACCTAATGTGTTGCTAGGAAAGCCTACGTCGGACTTTCCTGCTTTCCCTTCTGCCAAAATGTGCGACTTTGGTCTCGTTTATACAGCTAAAGAATTGAGGGAAATTGAAAACGAGCCTCCTGATAACGTCTCGTACTTCAAGCTTGGGTGCGGAACACGTGGATACATGCCATTGGTATGCTGCTTAGTTTCTCTTTATTGCACCATGCGCTTCCCGTATGACACACTCTCCAGACCGTTAGCTTCTGTTGAGTATTGTAAACTGACATGCAACCAGGAACAAAAATACATCGACGTATTCGAACCGATCGGAGATGACGATGATTCCAGAGACTTCTTTGCAAAGTACTATGACATCGACGTGCACAGCGAAATCTTTAATCTTGGCCTCACCATGATAAGCCTAATGGACGCCGACCACGTCAAGTTCGACATGGAAAACTATATCCCCCCACCAACACTAGCCAATTGCCTGCTAAGAAAACGAAAAGGGCCAGGATTCTCCTATTCGGAAGAATTAGAATCCCTCGTCAATGAATGCGTTCAACTAAATCCTGATAACAGACCAAAATTATGGCGTTTGCTGTTCATGATACGTATCGGCATGGCTAAATTCGAGCGGGCGACGAAAACTAAGTACGAGAAAGCGACTATTGCCGATCTGGGGGGTATGGCCGACATGCTCGATTTCGAAGATCCGCATATCCCGAGCTTGGGTCAATTCATCGGCGAAGGAGATAGGAGAAGGGATCCTGACAACGAAGATGATGGAGATAAGAGAGAAGATGACAACGAAGTTAGACCGCCTACCGCGAGTTGGTACAAATCACCAATTAGCATAGATAGCGAAGCAGAAGACCACATATCCCAAGAATCTGCTACTGAGCCCAACAATCTACCCTTCCACGACCAAATCGATTCCCAAGGACGCCTCTTCTACTGTCTGGATCGCCTGCCAGCCCTCCATGTGAAATTTTCAAAAGGAACATACCCTATCTTCGGGGACTTTGTCTGTACTGGGGACAATGGTAGACGCATATTCAGCCAAGTGCTCTACCAATCGCAATCAAAAAGGTTCATCAGGAAACCGGATCGAGAGTTCTTCGAGGATCCTGATCTCGCCAATGGTTCTAAGCCCCGCTATTCTGGACCTTGGACGCCTCGAAAGCCTTACAGAATGCCATTTCACCACCTTGTCGACCGAAATGGGTATCTAAACTATCTGAATGGACAGCCACCGGCGAAGCACATCGATACAGAAGCAGACAGGAAGCCTATTTTCGGCGTTCGTAAGGGGAAGATTAAGACTATGGATGGAGGGCAGGAAAGGCGTGATGATACCTATGACTTGGTTGTATATGATGAGGCGATGGATATATTCGTTAGGATCACGGATACGAAGGCTTATAGGGAGCACAAAGGATTCAAAACCGGGTTTCTTTCGAGATATTCTGGAGATTATAAGGGGAGTGATATGGAGTGGGATGATTCAGGTGGAGATGACGAGGATGGAGCAATCTCGGAAGGTAATGGAGGACAAGGGAATAAAAGGCGTCCAAAAGTAGTTGGGGAACAAAAAAGATCGAATGGGCGTCCAGAAGTACATGGAGCGTCTCCAAAAAGTAAAGGACTTGGAGGGAAAGGTAAAAACCCTCAGGGTGGTGGCTTAGATAAACGTCCAGCTACCCCGTATCGACGAAAAGTCCGATTTGAAGACTTCCACCTCATAGATCACTACGGCCGCCTCCATTACGCCAACAACGTTGACGACATCGCCTTACACATCGACACGCATATCCTCTGTAACGGCGACGAAGAACTCATCTTCGGCATCGACGATGGGATTTTCAAGCAAAGCAAACAACGCGCTTACCTACAATTCGTCAGCTACGATGCAGAGAAGAACTTCGTACTCCATAGAAAGAAGCGCTTGCATGATTCGTTTGCTGAGGATCCCGATGGAAGGTTCAAGGGCAATTGGGTTGCTCCTATTCGTCGTCGCGATCTTGCTAGGAAACAGATACATAAGAATCCGCAGTCTCTGCTACCTCCGCTCCGGCCACCACCTGAGACTCCTCCCCTTCAGAGTGATCCTACAATATCACGGGGTGCAATGTCGCTTGCACCTCGCTCGCCATCATTAGGTGTGAACCAGCTTCGTCAAGATCCCCCCCTACCGCTAGTTATAGATTCACCTCGAGACGATCGCGCTCGGGATGGCGCTCCCCATCAGAATCCTCCAACTTTATTTCTACCCCGAACCACCCCGCACAATACCCGCCCCGTAATCTTCGGGGACCTACCTACAGACATCAAGCCCCTACGACGTAATCTCATTAAAAGCGACACCCGAAATGGAGAGGAGATCTTCAACGTGCTAGGCCAGTATCAGAATATCGGTATTCGCTATGTTCCACCTATGCAGAGGTTTTATGCTTGGTGGGTGGGTAGATCGAAGAGGACGGGGAAAAAGTTTTATAGTATGATTGTAGGTATGTCCGCGGAGGGGTTGCCTGTTGTTGGAGGGAAGCCTTTTTACTTAGATTATGAGCGTGACGGGGGTGGAGATGGAGATGGGAATGGAAGTGAGGGTGGAGGTGGAGACGCAGGTGATGATGCGAGCAAAAAGCCACCAGCGCATGCGGGCCACAAGAAGAAGAATAAGAAGAGAAAACAGCCCAGAGAAAATCCCGGGCAAAAGGATCCAAAGAAGAGGAGAAAGTAGAGTGTTGGGTTCAAAGTGAAAGATGGGGAGAGGGGGGGGGGGGGGGAAACGAGACACCTGAATGAGGTCGAACAGTCACAGCTAGCATTTTGCGTTGAAGTGCTGGGCGTAGATTATGCTACAATGCTAATAGCTATTTTCTCTTATGAAAATACTTGTCATCTCCTTCCGCCATTCATCTCTGAACAGATCACGTGCACTGTGATTGGGAAAACTCACAAGATGGTCTAACGATTCATCTTTCAGAGAGTTCTTTAGAAGTCTACCAGTACATGATTTTGAATCCAAACATGAGCTCCGTACGATTTGCGTGAAGCGCTAGGAATACAAATCGCATAATGAATCCTACCACTCTTATGGTAATACTGTAAAACTAAAGTATCCAGATTGGATGGCACACCGCATTTCCTCAGGCATGAGATCGCGGAGAAACGTTTTTGTATTCCATGGTTTCGCTAGCTCAATCCTCTTCTTTTAAAGTCAGCCACACAAGTTTAAACGACGCACCCACCTAAAACAACCCTGTGGGGAACGATGTATTATACTCTTTGTGTTTATTCGCTGATCAGGGCCGGATACTCTACGCACACTGTTTGGGTTCGTCAATGACACCACTCGCCCAGCGCAGCTCCCAGACACAACCAAGACCAAGCAATGAGCGTCCAGTCAGAAATCTGGCCACCCCACAGACCACAAGGAAAAAACGTGAAACGAATCATTAGGATTATTGTTGTTGGGACGGCACTGTTGGGCGGCTCGCTAGTTGGGTGGAGTGAGTCTCCCACACCAATCCAGAGAAGAATTATACTAACTCATACTACATGAACCACGTATGCAGTGTTCTTTTCTAAAATTCACACTGTCACCTACTAATTTTTCAGGCCAGATATCCCTATGGCTCATAATCATTACCTCCTTGATTGGTTCGAAGTGGCTTTTTGTGCTAAAGGTATGGGAATAGGCAACACCGCATGATGGGTGTACAATTTTTCTACCACGAGGCCGATAGTGTGGTAAAAGATTTTCAGCCAATTCATGGAGCAGCAATGCGAATGTAGGCGAGTGAAACTCTGGTTGTTGAATCATGGTGATTATCTGTATGGCACTCAAATGGTCAGAACGTTCACCAATCAAGAGGTTCAGGGGACCGGTTTGCCACACGTTTTTGATTTCCATGAGTATAAATGACGGACCGAATTCCTTCTAAAGTGTCACCAGCCAACTTCTGTAGCCTGTACTCCAGTTCTTCAACGGACTTCCAGCACCAACTTCCACGACTTCCACTCTAGTCACACTCACCAGGTATGTATGATATCAACTACAGCTTATATACGAGCCTTCCCCTACTACCAAGCCTTTAATTTGCCCTTCCCTTTCTCCATATTTGACTGACCCTCTCTACGCAGTACATAACCACCATGAAGGCCTCCCGCATTGTCCTCGCCACCCTCCTCGCCGCCAGCGGCGCCGAGGCCAGGAGATACAAAGTTGACATTGTCAAGTTCGAGGACTTAGCCTGTATTGGATACCCCATCGACAACGTGGTGCATATCAAAGAGGGAAAATGCAAGTCTTTCTACGCTGGCAGCATTCTCGTGAAGCGTCACAAGTTTCGACCAGATAGAGATTGCTATATCAACGTGTACAACAACATCAACTGCGACGAGTGGGAACGCACGCACTCAAAGATCCCGCTGCCCATTGGACTCGAGAATTGCCACAGCTTCACTATTCCTCATGGCGGCTCGTTCCAGATGTTCTGCCCGCCGAAGATCAAGAGGGATGATGGGCTTGAACATGCTTTGATTGGTCCTGGCAACGGTACTGTGTATCCTGTAGCTGCATCTGTCAACGAAAAAGGATTCCACGGCCCTGCTTTCGTCAACACAACGGCATTTACTCGTCCTGTTCACGCCAACAACACGGCATCTCCTGTTGCCGCCCTTGCCAACAGCACTGGATCTCTCGCTCCCGCTCCCCTCAACAACACGACATCTCCCCATACCGCCCCCATCACAAGTTCAAACGCCACATCCCCCCAAACAACACCCAACACAACCACCCTCCTCACCAACAGCACCAAAATCGCAGCTCGCGACGACTACAACTACAAATTCGTCCTACTGCCCCAACCCTTCATCGGCTCCAACGTCTGCTACCAATGCTTCACCGACCACCGCGCCTCATTCAACCACTTCGAATGCAAAACCGTAATCGGCGAATCCTGCACCAGTCCGCCCCTGCTCCGGCCCAACCCCGCCGACCACACCATCACCATCGGCGTTCCAACATCCTACACAACCAGCACGCTCGTAGTGCCCCTCACCGAGACCCGCACCCTCTGGTACGAACCCAGCGTCCCCAGAGCGAGAGCGGAGCTCGAGAAGCGCGCAGGCCCGCTGATGGATGTCAATATTCAGAATCCGTGGTATCCCAACGAGCTTTATTGCGCGCGGGCCCGCTGGCATGCCAGGAGGTCGTTGAGACAGTATGTGCGGATCAAGCATACGAGGAAGGGCAAGTGCGAGGGTAACGCGTATGATATGTATAGGAAGCAGGATGAGGTGCAGTATGCTAAGATGGTGACTAAGTCGTATGTTGCTGGGGTTATGAAGACTCGGACGGACACTAGTACTGTTACTGTTCGGATGAATCCGACGTATATTCCTTGAGCGCTTGGGATGCTTGGGTGTTGGGGGTCGTGTTTGATGGTATTTGGGTGGATGGGATTGTTTGTCTTTGTGTGGTGTCTTTGGTTTTGCTGGGTACGAAGGGTAGTGTGGGTGGTTCGTGTTTTTCAAGACCTTGGTTGCCCCATAGTATGTACCTAGCTACAAGTCACCAGTAGTCTAATATTGTATAGAAACCAAAAAAAGATATAGGCGTAATGAGAGTGTTTTAAAGAGAGGGAGAGAAATAGATGTCACCCATTGCAATACTTGAAAGATATCCCTTTGTGAAGTCGTCAGTCATACCTTGAGATTACCCTTGTGAAAGAATAACTTATTTGAACGCGCCAGAGTTAGTGTAGTATCTGGTGGAGGTACTACTGACCAGATCGATAGGGGATCTATGAATTATGTACTTTGTAGGTATGTAATTACTGTACCGTGTTTGACAAGTAAGGTCATGGGTCAGTCAGTCAGTCAGCCTGACTCGCGCAACGGCCATCCGGAAAAGCAACCTGACTCATGCAGGAAAAGTAGTTAGCAGACACCCAAAACTTTACAAGCCAGCCAAACTCCATCAACTCCCCATCTTCTCCCACATGTGGGAACAACCACCCATTCAATCCCATACACAATCGACAATGAATCCAAACTTACCACTCCTATTTAATTCTATTCAACAACAACAGCAGCAACGACGACGACAGCAACAGCGATAACCTAAGCGTTCACCATGTCGTCCTTCGTACCACGCGCCTCGTTCCCCTCGCTCTCGCACCTCCCACGGTCCTACTTCCTCGGACACCACAAATCAGGGCTTCAGAAGATGAAATCGCTCCTCTCGACCATCGACCTCGTCATCGAATGCCGAGATTACCGCGTCCCGCTCACATCGCGGAACCCGCTTTTTGAAAGTTCGTTGGAGGGAAAGGAGAGGCTGGTTGTATACACGCACCGGGATCTGGGACCGCCGCAGCCAGCCAAAAGGGGGCTGTTGGATGACGAAGAGATGATTAGGAAGTGGCATGCGCCTACAGACGTGATGTTTGTTAAGAATATTGGGGAGAAGGATGGGGGGGAGCGGGAGAAGGGGAGGAGTGTAGGCAGGGTGCTGGAGTATCTGAGGGAACATGCGAAGACGCGGTGGAAACTTGTGGGGCATAGGATTCTTGTTGTGGGTATGCCTAATGTGGGGAAGTCTACTCTGCTTAATGCGTTGAGGGCGAATGGCTTGGGCAAGGGCAAGGTCGCGAGGACGGGGGCTCAGCCGGGGGTCACGAGGAAGATATCTAGTGGTGTGAAGATTATACCGAGTGAGGATGATGTTGCTGAGGGTTTGGTGGGCAGGGGAAGGGGTATGGGAGAAGGTGTTGGAGGCGGTGTCTATCTTGTCGATACTCCGGGTGTTTTTATTCCCTACGTTCCTGATGCCGAGGCGATGATGAAACTCGCACTCTGCGGCAGTGTCAAGGACGCGATTATCTCGCCTGTTATGCTGGCCGACTACCTACTCTACCACGTCAACCTCGTCGACACAAGATTATACGCAGAATACACACCTGCAGGCCCAACGAACGACATTGTTGAGTTGTTGGATGGTATTGCGAGAAAGACGGGACGGTTGGGCAAAGGGGGAAAGGCAGACTTGGAAGCTACGGCGCTATGGATGGTGCAAAGGTGGAGGGTTGGTGGACTGGGGAGGTTTCTATTGGATAAAGTCACGGAGGATGGATTGGCGGCGTCAAAGGTTGCCGAGGGGTCGATCACGCCGAGTATTAGTCAGGCGCGGAAGGCAGAGAAGGAGAGAAGGAGGGAGAGGGGGCGGATGAGGGGAGTTGCGGCTTGAAGGGCGTGAGGATGAGTTTTGATGGCGAACGGCCAAGCAACTATGGGACAGGATGATGCTGTGTACGGATTACGGGAGTATACGCGGCACCTGGGCGATCTGAGATACGAAGTCCTCTACGACTGACCGATCTGCGGTTCACGATGTGTTGGATGGAGAGGCACAATGCGCAGCCATGTCGTCAATGGCATACAGCAGTTGGCAGGATACGGCTGCATATACTCCGTATCACTACTTCTGCCGCCACCTAAGGTCCACATTCTATTGTACAATAACATCTAGTAGATAGAGTATTCGGACCGCGACTCGTTTTCGGTTGTACGGAGTACCCACACTTGGTGGAATCGAGCCAATTATTCCCGAGTCCCTGGCATTGTGGAGCCGAGACGACGAAGACTTTCTTAACGAGAGCTTGTCTTTGAACGAACGGCTTGCCAATGCTTGCGTGAACGACAACTCGCACATGGCATAAAACGTCCTCGCACATGGCATAAAACGTCGTCGAGCACGGCGCAAACAGTTGAGTGGGCGAATGAAGCTGGTGGTGAGTGAGTGTGGCCTGATGAAATGAGTTGCAGGCTTTGGATCACCTCGTCGAAGTAAGACAGCTAGCTAGTCATTATGTAATGGGACAGTTTCGCGTATCTACATAACAAGCAGATTGAACCGATGAGCACAAAGCCCTGATGTATTGAAGGATGGTGGCGACATGTCAACAGGCTGCAGGTCAACCAGACTTGAGTTTTACCTCGGTTGACTTGAGATTTGGGTTAGCGTAGGTTGACCATCTGATTAGATGCAGAGTTTTCATCTGATAATGCAACATTTGAGGTTAGCGCACGCCATAACTCCATAACTAAGTTATACGAAGACATTCAACGACCAGGGCCAACACGGCACAATCCATGTCTTTTTACCCCCACTTGCGATTCTGTTACGATAATTCCCATCCGCTTGGTGGACGATGTGGGTGTGGGTGTGTGTGTTTGTGCAGTGGCGTGAGTCTGAACACTTCTTCGGTGCCGTCCGTGACTGCTTGGAGCTTCCTTATTCGTAACTCCGTCTCTATTCCCGCAACACTGCGTGGGTACATTCTCGTCCATTAGTACTCGGCCATGAAGCATATAATATAAACACCCTTGCCCACTGCCGCCCTGCCGATTCTTGTTGGATCTTATCAATCAATCGCTCTTCTTCTCCCTCTGCTGTTGTCGTCCCTGTTGTCGTCCATCTGGTCGTCTCTCTGGTCGCCCCTCTTGTCGCCTCTCCTGCATCAAGCCTGCAGAGCTCTTGAGCTGTCAGCATGGCCATCACCTTCAGAGGCTTGACCTCGTCCGCCCTGGTCAGCAGGAACGAAACCTCGGCTGCCGCCACTGAAAAGGATATCGCAGATGTGCCGGCTTCGTACGCTGCTCATACCAGCTCCGATGGTGGTCGTCCCGATGAAAAGCTGGGCGGGCCGAGGGGCAACGGCGAAGAGGCGGATTCGGACGAGGAACTGAACAAGGTCGATGCCCAGGCCGAGCAGGGTGTGCAAATGGCTCAGGCCATGACCATGGTGTGGTCGAAGAGGAGCCTGGTTGGGACCTTTGTATGGTATGTCCGACTCTCCCATCGGTTGTTTTTGTTGTGTGTGTGGCGGCCTTGAGGCCAAACATGCTAACCCCCATTGCAGGATCTGGATCATCCAATTCTGTCTGTCCTTCACGTCTGGCTGCGTCAGCACCTTGGCTCCTTATGCAACCTCTCAATGGAAAGCTCACTCGTTGACCGCCCTCACAAACGTCATCTCTTCCATCATTGCTGGTCTCTGGAAACTTCCCTACGCCAAGATCATGAACATCTGGGGCCGGCCATATGCTCTCATCTTCGGTGTGGGATCAATCACCCTCGGCCTGATCATGATGGCAGCGTGCAAGAACGTTCAAATGTACTGTGCTGCCATGACCTTCTATTACGTTGGTTACAACAGTATCGGTTTCTCCATTACCGTCTTCGTCGCCGATACCACGAAGCTTAAGAACCGGGGCTTCTTCATCGCCTACGTTGCTTCACCGTGGCTGATCACCACATGGATCTACGGCTTTGCCGTCGACGACATCATAAAGCCCGGTGGCATTGGCATTCCTTGGGGCTTCGGGGTTTTTAGCATTGCCATTCCTGTTGTCTGCGCGCCCCTCGTTGTCATGTTCATCATCCACCAGAACAAGGCGGAGCGGGATGGCCTTGTCCAACCTCGCCCTAGCCGTAGCCTTGTGTACTATCTCAAGGAGTTCGATGTCATTGGTCTTCTCATCCTAGCTACAGGTCTCGCTCTCTTCTTGCTCAGCTTCAACCTTTACGCACTACAAAAGGATGAGTGGAGGTCGCCATTGATCATCTGCTTCATCGTCATTGGCTTCCTTCTTGTTGTTCTCTTCGGTCTATGGGAGAAATTATGGGCGCCTGCCACCTTTGTGCCGTGGTATCTGCTCAAGAATCGCACCGTCATCTTCACCTATACCATGGCTTTTGCCATGTACATCGGCTGGTATGCCTGGGACTCGTACTTCTACTCTCTTCTTGTCGTCATGTTCAACCAAACCGTTCCTCATGCCACCTACATCGCCAACATCTACACTATGGGTAGCTGCTTCATCTCGCTGGTCTATGGCTATGCTCTCCGCTTCAACGGCCGTCTCAAATGGTACTCTCTCCTATGGGGTGTTCCGCTCACAGTCCTTGGTGTCGGCCTCATGATCAAGTTCCGTCAGCCCGGCGAGGGCGTCGGCTACATCATTATGTGCATGATCTTTATCGCCTTTGGCGGCGGCGTACTTGTCATCTCGGAGCAAACAACTCTCATGGCCGTCTCCAAACAACAAGACTTCCCCGCTCTCCTCGCCTGCGAGTCCATGGTCATCGCCATTGGCTCCGCTATCGGCCAAACCATTGCCGGCGCCATATGGACCGGAATCTTCCCTGTTCGCCTCACAAGAAACTTGCCCGCCGATGCTATGCCCAACTTTAAGAGCATCTATGGCGTCCTTGCTACCCAGAGCGGCTATCCGTGGGGTAGCCCCACTCGGGATGCGATTAATTTGAGTTATGCGGAGACGCAGCGATATATGCTTATCACAGCTGTGTGCATATATAGTACCATGTTCATTAGCGTTGCTTTGTGGCAAAATGTTGATGTTAAGAGGCAGAAACAGAGGACAGTGGGTCTTTTGTAGACGGTTTCACAAGTAATGTATGCAATCCGTCTTGGAGTAGATGGCTGAAGTGGACTTGGCCGGTGCCATGTACGAGTAGAATGTATGCATGATGTTGAGATTCCATGTGGCTACCGAGTAACTAATCAACTGGCTATTACAGCCCCTTTTCGCTAATTACCACCACATCTATCCGTCGTCTCTATTGGGAGATGGATGTGTGTATGAGTATTCCGTCCGTAGTAAAAAAAAAAATTCTTAAAGTAATGTGTTTTGGATGATGGGATTTTTTTTTCTTATATTGCATAGAGTATGTATGTATGTATGTATTGTACGTACGTCGCTGCCACCCATGAAACAAAGTCTTTGTTGAAATCAACTGCATCACTTGTTACTAACCACAGACTATTACTCCATGACGTATTGTGAAGCGGTTATCTTGTATACCGCGGAGGTGTACAGCTACGTACGTGGACATGAAGCTAGGGGGACAAGCATCAAACACAGCTCAGTAGTTAAGCTCGGGTGAACCGGGCACTTTATACCCAAAGTAGGATACTTTGCGATTCGGGCCAAAAGTTAGGGTTTAGTGAATAGTTTAGACGACTACATACGAAAACGGTATTCGCGCCAAAGTCCATGTGTCTGGTTGACGGAAACGTAGTATTTCCGTAAACGACATTCACGGGAGCGTCACTCGGTTGTAAACACTCGCTTGGATAACAACTCAATTTTTGGGGGTTTCTATGAACTGGGGACTCGAGCTAATGACCATAGGTAGTAAAGGCCGGGTACGGAAATGCAAGGGAGAGTGAAGGTTGGGTTTTTTTTGGGGCGGGATGTCTAGATGGCAGATATCAGGACGATTGGATTGGGAATAAACCATAAAAGAGGGGTCGAGTTGTCGTGCTAGGAAATATATATGTAGCTGGCGAGCTAGCTAGCTAGCATTGTGCTGGCCGTTGGTGGATGGGCTACCTGAACGCCATAACGACGAGCCAATGCCCGCGGAGCCTTGATGTCTGGGGAAGTGGAGTAGAATCTAGGCTCTACAAATGCTAGGTGTCGAAGAAATCAAAATAGAATTGGTGTGTCGAGGTGGTCTTGTTACGTTGGAACGGCACTTCTGAATGAGAAAATGCCTTGGACTTTTAGCAGACCGTTGCAGTCCTGTTCAGAGCTTCTGTCGCTTGACTGAGATTTTTCCTTCCTTCTGCTTCTTGGGACGTTTGGCAAGCTTCTCGAAGAGCTCTACCACGGTTTCACCCGTGTCCTCTTGGGGCGTCTCTTCAACTGGTGTGTCATGGGTATTGCCTTCCTGCTTGATCGTCGGGGGAAGCATCTTCTTGAGTTCTTCGGACTTCTCGGAAAGCGTGGGGATCTGGTCTTGAAGTCTTTCTCGGATGCTTTCACCTATCGGGAGTATCATGTAACTCACCGGCGACTGCGCTCGCAGCCATTCGATGAAACCCTCCAACACTGAGTTGATAGCGTTAAAGTGTTGTTCAAGCAAACCCCTCATCATCTTATCGAAGTTGGTGTGATATTTTTTTATTACAACATCGACCAGATGTTTTTCGGTGCCGAGCATCGAGGTGCACAGATTGTCTTTCTGGAAGGGAAGCTTGGCTGAGACTGGCCGCTCCTTTCCTTTATTCTTACCAGTCATGACCGTCCTCATTGGTGGGATTGCGTGGAAAGCCTCGTCGAAGATCTTGTCTGTGACTGTCGACATGAGATTGAGTGCACGATCATCTTCCATTGTGGCCCACATGTATTTTTGGCTTGCTTGCTTGTCGATCTCCTCAAGAAGCAACTTTATTCTTGCCTTCATTTTCGGGCGGACATCGGCCCACCGCTTTTTCGCCTTCTCGACAACGACGAGATTAGCAGCGGAATCGTTGATAACGTCGACTATTCTGAGATGGGCTTGATCAAGCGCTTGGTTTAGAGCAGGCTTCATGCTCTTCATAGATACTGCATGGTAAGACTTCCATCGTTTGAATCCAGGGTTTAGAATATCCGAAAGTTCTTTGTTCCAATTAGCGCCTTCCTGAAGACCCTGAGCCTTTGAGGTGCCTTTTTGGACGAAACCTCTAGAGCCCAGAAGCCTTCGGAATGTCGGTGCCTTCAAGGTGCACCAGTTTGTTCTCACCCTCTTCTCCACTTGATGCTTAAAAATGTCTTCACTGTCTCTTATCCGAGCAATGCTTTTGTCGGACATTTGTTGGAAAGCATCACTGGTTTGCGAGAGCAGATCTTGCGTGAACGTCGTCAGAAGCACATCAAACTCATCTGCAAGTTCGCCGAATCCAGAATCCCTCGTCGAGTCTCTAACAGTTCTCTCAATCTTTTCGATGAAGGCTGGTAGAAGAACATTGAGGTGGAACGAGTAATCTTTCAGGTTCTTCTCTGTTGTAAGTGAATACAGAAATCGTCGAATTTCGGGAACACCAGTTTCCTCGGGTGAAAGAGCTGGCTGCTCGCTGAACATCAACTCTGATTGCTTTATCCAATCCATATAGTCAGAGGCCGATGCGTGCAGTGTCTGCGGATTACCTGCATATGTCCGTCCTTGGAACTTCGCAGCAATCTGAGCATCGATGTTCTTGCGACGGTCATTTATCTTCTGGAGTTTCAGGCAGCGTTGTAGATACATGCCATATTTCTCCGCATATTCGCGTTTCGTATAATCGTCTTTCTTTTCTGCTTCGCGCGCGTCGGCTTTCGCCTTCTGGATCTTGTTCTTGATAGTATCATAGGGCTCCCCATGACATTGATTCAGCTGGTTCGACGATAGTGACTTGACAATTTAGCTAAGTTGGTATTATGGTTTACAGCTAGATGGAACTCACGTCTATTTTGGTCGCAACGAGTTTGACGTTTGCTGCACCTCGCAACGCAACAGCAGCTCGAGCATTGTTGATAACCGCGTCGTCAGATGCTATTCGGATCGTGTCGGCGAGGAAAAGCTCCACATCGACGTATTCTTTAACTTCTTCGGCATGTCGAGCCCTTGTCTGATTAATGTCGCCCCACCCTACATCAAATTAGTACCTTATCCTCTAGTAAAATCATGAGCCGTTGCATACCGGGAACGTCCAGAATCTCGATTCCTTGTTCGAAGAGTTCATGTTGGAACCTGATGGTCACCTTGTCTACCATGGGCCATAGACTTGATTCACCATTCACCTTGGTGAGGAATGGCTTCACTTGTCTCATCAGGTCTCCATGATCCTTGCCGATAAAAGTGGCAGCATTCTCTAGGTTCAGTTCGAGCTCCTCGATAGCTTCCTTACATTTCAGTTGGCAAATTGTCGAAAATTCACCAGACTTGTAAGCTTGTGCGCTCCAAGAATCGAGAAACTGCTCTCGTGATCCAAAGATTGTGTCAAATATTTCTTCCGCTGTGTCCTTGGCGCGCCTCTCGATCTCATCCTCATGAGGGGTCTGTACCTGTGCGCGGCTTTCATCATCAGAGTCGTCATCCTCGTAGAACCGATAGTACGCTCTTGCCAGCTCGTTGATCATGGCTCCACGTTTCTTTGACAGAAGAAACTGAACTTCGGCGTAATATTTCCCGCCACCTTTCTCAACGCCGTACGGAAACTGTGCATACCGGATGATTGCACTGGTGCAAGCTGCACCATCGGCTCCAGTCAACGAGAGTCCATCCCGGTCGAATAGTGCATTGGTTAGAAGACTTTTTCCAGCCCCTTGAGCTCCAACAAGTGCAACTGTGATAACAGTGCTTCGTTTGACTTGCTTCAGCGACTTCGCAGTGCAAAGGAGGTGCTGTAGCTCCATCCGATGGGCTTTGAGGTAGGGTGGAAAGTCTTCGAAGGCAATAATCGAAGCAGGCTCTGCCATAGCCTAAAGATTTCAATTTAGTAGCTGTAGGATACCATGTATTATGATGTAGAATTTGTCATACCTCTTCTTGCTGCGCCATCACGACGGTTTCTTGACGTCTGATTGTTGTGAAGCAGAGCGTTGAGCCGATTTCCAGAAAGGTAGAGAAGAGAAGAAAGATGTTGGTGGAGACAGGCAGATACTCGGACTATGTACAGGTTATTACGATCTCAAGGTATCGAGTGAGAGAGAAAGAGCGTCTGATTGTTTGGTAAACGGTTCAAGAGATACATTGAGTGAGAGAGACAGAGCAGTTGATTGTTTGGTAAACGACTTGATGAGAGGTATATCGAGTGAGAGACCCTGAACGTATTTACGCAGTAAGCTTGTGATCAAAGGTAGGTAAAGTGAACCGAGAACCTAATTGCATTGACAATATATCAAGTAGTTAAAGTCAAGTAGGGACATCTAGCCATATCATGGGCAGGCAGAGTTCCAAATCACGTCGTGATTGGAACGGCTTTGTCAGACGGCTCGTCAGTCACTGTATGTTCTAGCACTGACTAGGAAGATAGAGTTTTACGGCTCCATTAGATCGGGTAATCACTATGTATATAAGAGAGCAACAGTATCAAAAAGACATGAGCACCTGCTCTGTGAATATGAAGAGACATCATTCTGGATATGTTGAATTAAAAGATGTAGATGAACAATGGCGTGAAATGGTGGGGACTGGGCTTGTGGAAAGGTGTTCAATGTTGTTTGTGGTTGCTCTGCGAAGTAGCTACAGTACTAGAGAGGGACAGTTGGCAGTAGTTAGCGTTCTCTTGGTGACTAACTAAACAAGTAGCTTAGTCACCGGATAGCAACGCCCACACTTGCACCGGGTGGATGTTGTCTTGCCTAAAGTATGCTTTCCACCGAATCTTTGCAATTAACAGATTTCTATCAGCTTCATCGTTCAATTGCCATGCGTGCTTACTAGCCGGAAACGTTCCCAAAACCTAGACGAGGTTGCCTTGTCACGTGCCTGATCACCACAACCTCTAGTTTTCTTTCCAACTTTGATTCTCATCCTTTCGATTGAGTCAACGATAAAGTCACTCTCGAGGTAATAACAGGGCGAAGGGCCAGCTTTGGTGCCTGAAACATGTTCGTCGGCCTGTACTCAAGTCCGCAGTTGTGCGGAATTCCGCACACAGCTACCCTCTAAGCAGCCTAGGCGTGCCGCAGGTAAGACTTTACTTCTACGACGTGAAACGTATAATAGAGCGCATGCCGCGTGTCGACTCTCCCAAATCGTACGCTTAGATACCTAGTCGCCCAATGTAGCTATTTGCTTTAGGCATCAATTTGTACTTGACTCTGCGCTTCTCCTTCCTAAGAAATACACAAATCAATCATAGCACAACACTATCTATCATGGGTGAGTTTCTGCTGATACTGGAATCATAACTCATGAAAATCGAGACTCATCATAAGACAGAGTATTCATCAACCGTATTCGAAGCATTTACGGCCTTTGAATCGAACCACTCATTCTTCGCGCTTCCATTGACGTTGTCGGACAACGTCCTTCAACCTCTACCGCCCATCTCGTACCCGGAAAGACCGCAGTACACCTTCCAACAGGCTCTGAACCGACTCGATACAGTCCTGAAACCACGGACTGCTCTCTATCTAATTATCCGCCGCAATGAGTCACTGGTTGTTGTTACATACACACCATATCAAGCAAGCGCCGATGTAAAGAACATTTTCATCGATAATCGCAACGCGCTAATCCAGAAACTTGGCGGAGATAATTTCTCTGTTTCCATCATCTGCAAAGAGGTCGGGGAGATTACGGATGCACGGTCGTGGAAAGAGAGGGATGGCGAGGGCTCGTGTTGGGGAGAAGGAGAACATGAAGAGGGCACCGCATGTGAGCTCGGCGACAACTGTGACACACATAGCACCAATACCAAAGATCTCGGGTTCAGGAAGAATAAATGCAGATTGTGCGATCGGCGCATGAAGAATAAGATCGACGATGACGCACTTGCAGCGCTCAGCCAACTAGAAAACGCAGGTGATTGCGTCCAAATCGTAAGCCTTCTTCAGCCCACGACCATATCACCTCTACCGATGTTGACTTGAGTATATTAGTCTGTCAACGTCACCACCGAAATCCTAACCATCAACTTCGCTTCCAAATCCTTGCTCCCATCTCAGGTGTCCTCGCGCCTCCCTACCGATCGTCCAAGCTTCACTTTCTACCGCCACCTTTCGAATAAGAACCTCTACTTTATATTCTGCTCTCCTGACTCTGCCACTGTCCAAGAGCGAATGAAACACACCATGGCCATCACTGGTCTTGTCAACGTTACCGCGAAAGACATAGGTGTCGAGATTGATCAGAAGATCGAGATCCATGATCAGAAGGATCTAAACTTCGAGGAGAAGGACGAGAGGATTGGTAAGTTTCGAAGCATGTATATGAAGAATGAGATTGTGGGGACAGAGTCAAGGTGGGAGGGCATGGAGAAGGTCTAAGGGGGATAGTGAGTGGATGATTGACTTATCTCCCAAGTTAGCAGTTATCATGTATAGTGGTAATCACCACCACCCAGATTGTCCGAACATAGATGGGTATTTTTATGGGCGTTAGTTTGGTACCTAGAGCTACTTGATTCCTATTTACTTTTGTATACTTCAGACCACCATAAAATAGATCCTCGCGTGGTATAGTGAGTATCTCAAAGTAACCCCTAAATACTTTCCAAAAGTGCAATTTCAATTCCAAGGTTTCACTTATGGAAACAACATTCGTGTAAGTTGTGCACTTCTATCTTTACTACTACTACAAACATGCATGCACAGCGCGTTCGATTCCGAACCTCAAATCAATTTGAACCAATCAACAACAAGAAATTTTAAAATCGAATCAAATGTTCAAGACCAGCAATATCAACTTCTGTCCATCCTTTACGTCCCAAATCATGAAACTAAGTGCGCGGTATACGTCCCATGCACCCAACACAACTCGAGCCATCATTTTCACGTATCCAAAATCTCACCAGTGTTGAACACCAAAGCTTCGAGTAAACTCTTCTCCACACAGACAAACAGCCCACAAGCCACCATCGCCGTCGACATGGTTTTCCTTCTCGGACATGCTGGTGAAACATAGTTAGTCTTTCCAGCTAAAGGTATTTATTTTTCCTCGGATATTTTTCACTTCTCACCGCAGGACAGGTGCCAGATCCTCCCCATCCCCATCCCTATCCCCATCACGGTCCAAAGAAGGAAAACAAATATCCCAGACATTCATGTGCATCGCAAGAGTCCTATCTAGTTTCATTCATATCTCGCCATATAAGACCCGCGTGAAGAAAGGGAAGCTTGCGGGAAGGGGGAGGAGAAAAAGGAACAAGATAAAAAAGAAGAGGGGGCAGTGGGGAGGAATTATTACTTTATAAAGCGTCCTTCGACATAACATCGCATGATAGAATAGGCCTTGCAAGAAGGTGTGTATACACGTGTACTTTATCCAGGTATCAAGACTTCTTCTGTCAGGCTGGCTAAACGTAATTGATGATGATGATGATGAGGGATGAATGACGATAGCGATGGTCGACATCATCACCGTCCATACACACACACAAGAGAGAATACACCACGAAACCTTCCACCCGCAAATTTGTTAATTTGACCTTTTTCGACTCTACACTCCATACATTAGATCACACTACTGAACAACAACAGCACACACATAGTACCACCCATCATCCATCAAAATTCAACCCAGCCCAATCCTTCAGTCCCGCTCGACAAGAAGCAAGCTAAGGCCCCAAAAATCCAATCCGATCCAATCCGATCCAAGCTTACTATAAACCTAAACAAGAGAGAAGAAAAAGAAAAGAAGAAGAAGAAGAAGGCATAAAAGTCGACACCAAACCCAGCTTTTAGTCTAAATGCAAGATTCGACGCAAAAAAAAAAAGAAAACGAAAGAATGAGTAAAAGAGAGAAAGACAGAAAATAAAACGCCTCGAGATAAAGAAAGTAAAGCTTAAATAGGCAGACACACGCGAAAACAATCGATTGAACACTGTTACGAGGTAAAAAGGCAAGGAAAAATAAAATAAAGAATATTATAGGTAGCCAAAGTAAAGTGGGATATCAAAGCCAAAAAAAAATAAGGTGAGAGGCAAGCCAAGTTTAGCGCAAGCATAAAAATCCAGGGGTACAAGAAACATAAGCAAGATTGAAACAATGTTTTGAGAAAAACCAAGTGGAGAGAAGCTCCCTAGGATATGCGTGTCCAATAATGGTCGGTCGGAGATGAGGGGTGAACGGCAGTTGGTGTGGTCGAGGAACATGAGAGAGAGGGAGACCAGCCCTTGGCGTTGCTCGATGCGTATTTTCTTTCTGCAGAACGGGTGTAGGATGGGGTATCTCTTCGTGACCTCGTAGCCTCCTTTTCACCTATGCCTTTTCCTCCGTTCCCGGTCAAACCAAACCCAATCCCTAGACCTCGGAGCCAATGAATTGATAGAATGAATGAGCGATACGATGTTATTACAGTTTTTTTCGGGGTTTTCGATGTTATCGATGTTGTGGATGGCGATGTCTTCGTCGGAGGCAAGAGGTTGATAGGTTTTGGCGTCAAGCGGAGCCAGGGCATCGGTTTGGTGTGGTCAGTAGCCTCATTAACAACTATCGTACCTCCATCTCGGGGGTCTCTTTCCCTGCCTCTTCCTCCTCAATTCTCCTCTGAATACCACCCTCGACCTGGATACCTTGCTGCACCCATTCCATCTTTTCGATGTCTTCGAGGCTCTTACGACCTCTTGACACCTTCTTCAGCAAGCCCTCCACGACAAGCCTTGCACCTTCCCACTCCTTTCCCTTCTCGGGATCCCACTCTCCGTCCTGGTCGCCAAACTTCACCCACATCCAGTCACACCTCGCAATTCGGTGTGCGGCCCTACTCCTCGCACCAGCTTTGCCTGGGGGTGGATCAAAAGGCAATCTTCCTTCCATGAGCGCATAAAGCACCACACCCAATGCCCAAGCATCGGTCAGTCTACCATCGTACGGCTGACCTAGTAAGATCTCGGGTGCGGCATAGTCTTCACTTCCGCATCTCGTAGTCAGAAGCGGCGACTCAGGTGGGGCAGGGATACGACGAGAGAGGCCCAGATCTGTTAATGTTGCAATGGGATATGGATGTGAAGCTGGGTTCTTAAGTAGCGGCACAGTAGAGACTGGGATGTTGAGGAGAACGTCTATAAGTTGATGTTAGTAAGGAGTCGCTTTAGGTACTTCTGGAGCACGGGTAGACAGAAATGAGACAAGCGGAGAGATGTACTTTCGAGCTTGATATCGCGATGCACGATCAATTGGTTGTGCAGATACCTCGTGGCACTGACTAATTCGGCGAAAATACGTTGCACAAACCCCATGCCGAGCAGACTGCAGTGGTTGTTGGCGACGTCAAACATGTCGCCTCCAGGGCAGTAGGTGAGGACAAGGAGAGCCTGTTTGTCATCTTGGTCAAAGGCCCGGAAGTGCACGAGCGAAGGGTGCGAGATGGACCGCAGCATCTCGACTTCCCGCTTGAGACTGAGCTCTACACGCTCCTCGTCTGCACCTCCCGCGGGACCGTGCTCGACAACTTTGATAGCGACCAGTTTGCGCGGATCGAGCGTGGCTTCGTCCAATGGGTCTTTGGCTGACACCTTTTCGCTTGTGGCTAGCCAGACTTTGCTAAAGGTGCCCTGACCAAGCTGACGCACCGGACGCCAAAGCCTCTTGTTCCCTTGAGGTCCAGGGCGCATCATGAAATACCTGTCCTCCGCAACCTCCTCTTCCTCGCTTTCTGTCACGCTTCGATTGCTCGCGGGCGGCGTTGGAATGCCGGCACCGGCGACCAGACCTCTTTGCGCGGCCAGGTAGGCTTCGCGGCGGAGGGTTGGTGAGGCTGTGGCATCGACGACCATCTGCGCGGGGGCAACGTTGGAGATGGTAACATGGCGTGCGCCGATGTTGTGTAGTGACTCGGGCTTGAACTCGCTCAGGCTCCTGTTCCTCTCCCGGTTGGCTTCGTTTTGCATGCTCGCATCGACTGCCTGCGTTGCCGCCGTTCTCAATCTCTGGTATCCCTTCTTCTTGAGCGACGGGGACGGCGAGAGGGTCCCGTTGGCAAGCATGAAGAACGAGTCGTCTCTCGAGGAAGTGGACGCACCCCGTGACCGAGGGCGTATGGACATGCCGGGCCTGCCCCATGGACCAGCCGGTGAGTCACTCATTACCAGCGGTGAGGGCAGCGGCGTGATTTCTCCCAGAGCGTTGAGGGAAGGCGACGAGAGGGCAGAGCCGGGCGATAAGGACCCCGTCATGCTCGCCACAGAGAGCGCGCTCCGCAGACGTCCCTCGTGGATCGTAATGGGGGCTGTGGCCGAGTGCCGCAACGAGTCTTCCGTGTGTCCCTCCAGGTTGGATGTGTCGTGGTGGTCGTGATGGGCGGCTGGGTTGCGTGGATGGGTCAGATTTGTCTGCAGAGTCAGACCGGCGGCTGAGGGGTTGCGTATGTGAAATCGGAACAGTTCACCGGCGGTGGCTGCAGGGCCTGTAGTGCCTATGGTGCTCGCGGTGCCCGTACTGCCAGGAGTGCCCGATGAGCCTGAGATGCCCGGAGTGCCCGCAGTGTACGGCGGTAGTTGGGCGTTCAAGAGGCTTGGAGGGGCATTGCTATGCGCAGAAGCCTGGGGTGAATCGGGCGCTGGGGGGGTGGCCGCAGCCGATGGGTTGATGATCGCGCTGTCGTAGATGGCGGACGGGGGGGCCAGCGGAGAGGGGGAGGACAGATGGACACCGCGCTCGGAGGAGGACTTGGGGCCCTCCATGGTGTTGACCTACTGCGGTAGATATCTACTACTATTAGGTGAAGGCTCTGCGTTTCGCTCGCCGTACATGCGGGTGAACCTGGGCGGCTGTCTGTGCTCGATCCGGTAGTGCCTCCACCTCCACCATCGACTCTGCTCTCGATTGGTCCGGTCAAGCGTCGTGGGGAGCCCCCAAGCAATTGAAAGAAGGCCGGATTATACGGAGACACTATTCGTATGTTCTGTTGGCGGGTAGCGCAACTCTATCTTGATGTCGACTATGCGTGTGTGGCACCGTGGATGTCTACTTCGTACATGTCACTGGTGGTGATGGGCAATATCCGCTACTGCTGTGTCCATAGACTGTTGAGATCATCGCCCATAGCAGAACAGAGGTTATGGTCATCGTGGAACAAGGTTACAGCAAGACACAACCTATGAGGGATCAGCATTTGGGCACGATTGCTTGGAAAGGCCTAGGTTGCTTGGGAGTCTGCTAAGATTAGGCGCGGTGGATATGCAGATGCACGTAACACGCATGAGCTTCTATCTGACTAGCCCGCCATAACCCACCGTGCCACCATATTCCTCCTTGCCCATCCCCCCATGTCCATTATTATTCGATAACTGTCCTTCGCTTTGCGAGCGCTCAGTACCATCAGAGGGTGCCCCAATGTCCCCTCGTCGGTATGATCATCCAGAAAACTACTGATCCAGCCTATCGTCCCATGAAACTGTTGTACAAAATCGCTCCTTTGAAAACTCCCAAACCCTATTGCTGCCAGTGCTAACCATGTCCGTCGTAGATCGACGCAACTCGGTAGAAGCACGTCGGAAGAAACCTTTTGAGAACCTCAACCAAATCATACCGTACATCCTACCCATCTTCACCAATCTTTGTCATGACGCCCTCGTGAACCTCCGTGCAGTCCAAGATAGCCTTCAAGGCAACCTCTCAATTGTTCGAATTTCCCACCATAACTCAAGCGGAGACGTGCTTGGAGCGTACACAAACACACTGCCGTTCAGCTACTACAATCGAAGAGTGCCGTGCTTGGACGCCTTCACTTGAATGAACCCGGAAGATAGCCGCCGTACTGCTGATCTGGTTCTTGCGGGTAGCTATAGCTCGGGAAACCACCTGCCATACCGTTGCTGCCATACGAAGCATTGTTGTTGTTGTTATTGCTGTTTCGGTTGTAGGAACTATTCTGGACGAAGGGGTTTCCTTGCTCTCTGCCGGTGTTTGGGGAAACATGAGCCCAGTAGCCATTGTTTGCCTGACGCCGGGTCTCTGGGGTGGTCGCGAGATTGGACGCTGTCTCGCCGTGGAACCCATGGGCAGAGGAATGAGGACGGTCTGTAGGCGAAGCAAAGTCAGGCTGTACGCCTTGGGGGCTGTGGGGGGAGGCCAATTTCTGGAGCTCGTTCATTGCCTGTTGCAACTCCTTGATCTTCTGCTCCATAATTCCCGACTTTTGGATCTGAGTATGTAGAGGCTCGACCACGTTGGACTTGATGAACCCGAAAAGCTCAGCTAGTTGCACGCTGAGATTGTGCGTCTGGTCTGAGCCATGGTCGGCCTTCTGCTTGACCGAATCCAGTTGCAACTTGATTTCGTTGAATCGCTCTGCTAGCGCCGCCAACAGCTGTTCGTGTTTGGTGGTGGTCACCTTCTTCTGAGCCCGAACGGAATCGCTGACCTGATCATGGATATGCATGGCCACCGTGTCGATGTGGGCATTGGTCATGAAGAAGTGGTCGCTCATACCTAGATCTGGCCGGCTGGGTGCTTGCTTGTCTCCACCGAATGCATTCATGCCCGTTCTCATCAGAGATTGCTTTCCATCGGTCTGACCAAATCCGTTCGATCTATTCACATTCGTCGGCAGCTGGTTTGGCATTGGTTGGGTCGGAGCTCGAAGGAGAGCACTTGCACCGCTCAGCATATCCCTCGGCTGCGACAACGAATGCTCGGGCTGAAAATCACCTGGATAGCGGGAATGGCCGTCTTTTCGGGGGTCTGCCATATTCTTATCCATGTGCTGAACGCCTTTGGCCTGCTCGATACGAGACACAGAGGACGAGGCGTGGGAGACGGGTCGGTCCATAATTCTAAGGCGCGAGGTCGCAGAATTGCCAGTCACTTTAGTCTTGGTAGTCTTGATAGCAGAGACCGGAGTCGTATAGGTGGAAGGAGCAGTCGTTGGTCGCGGCGTGTCAGTGGGTTTAATGCCAATCTGTGGTTTGCATGTCAGTGAAGTGAAGGTGAGAGACGAAGATGCCCGAGGGTAATACTCGGGAAGGCAGGAACCACGCCAAAGCTCAAGCAGACACCACAGTTGCAGTTACCCGTTTGAGTTAGGTGGGGCCCTGGCTATCACTGTTTGTGATTAGGAAAGAGCGATTGTCACTTACTTTATCAACTTTACCGCCATCGCCATCCTTCTCTTTCACTGCTTGAGCCTTCAAGACCTTCTGGGGCGTATACACAGTTGGAAGCAGCAGGATGGGATGCAAACCCTTATCATTCTCCTGAGTGGTCGCAGGCACGTCCTTGGCCGGGAGTACATTCACCGTCGTGTGCAGAAGCTCCTGATCCTTATGGCTGGGGTTCTGCGATGCAACCATCTCCGTGGGAAAGTGAACCTTGGATTGCGGATTGTTGGAATGCTCACCGTCGATGTACTTAAGGCCGATGGGGGACGACGGCGGCACCTTGGCGTAGGGGGTTGGAGACTCCGACAGACGATGGCGATCCAATCGAGCGTAGTTCGAATCATTACTAGTACCCTCGTATAACGACGAAGATCCAGAACCTCTATGACCTCGTGGTGGGTATGCGCTGAGCGGCGGAATGGGCTGCAAGGCTCCGTAGGTCATTGTAGATTCCAAGCTGGATACAGATTCGAACGTTGGGTAATCCGATTTGACGCGCCTATTTGCAACGAGCTCTGCATTGCCACGATTGGTTGGGTCGCGCTTCTTTGGGCTTGAATCAGAACTGTTGGCGGCGCGACTGGCATTGGGGTCAAGCTTCAAAAGCGTCTCGAGATAGAATCGCTTCTTGCGTGACGTCTCATCCTCGTTTTCGTCTTCCTTTTGGCAATGCACTTTACCGGTGAGCTGCTCTATCTTAGATACATATCCTGTGAAGGGAGGTGTATCCTTCGAAGGCGGAGTAGGTGGGTTGGACTCGGGGGAAGCAAAGCGCGGGGCTCCTGTGAATTGATAGTCGTGAGAGACTTTATGTTTGGGAGTGAGTGCGAACAAGATAGTGTCCTTCGATGTGTCCGTATATCCAAGATTCGAAGTGTTTATCTCAGAGACCGGTTTGCCGAGTGCCTTAGCATCTGATCGCTTGTACGCTGTCTGAGCAGGTGTGGATAGAACCTGCGTCCTTGGAGTAGATACATGTCTGCCTACACCATAGGCCGAGCTAAGCGGACTGTAGCTGTAGCTTCCGCGGGAGCGACGAGCGACGCGGACACGAGAACGCGGTGTGGCCACCTTGATCGGGATGGCTTGCGGGGGCGTCTTATACATCTTGCTTGGAAGCGAATTGGCGGTGTCAGAACGCGGTGGTTTGAAAGCTCCCAGCAGCCTGCCTGCTGACATCTTGCCACGACCTTTCAGTGACGGATCTGGACCCAGCATCTTCACTGCCTTCGACGGCATCTGCTTCGACTCTGAAGCCGACATTTTGAACGACGGCATGCTCACGCCAAAAATCTTCTTCTTCGAGCTGGGACGGCTCGGATCAGAAGTGGACGAAATGTGGCTCACATCGAACTGGCGATCCCTCAGATCGGTCTGCTGAACGAACCTGGGAGGGTTCCCTGGGTAGGTCAGCGAAGAAAAATATTACAGTGAACATGAAGGGTACTTGCCGTCGTTGTAAGGGTCGGGGACTTGGTTCATCAGCTTGAACAGCTTTTGCTCTTTCTCACTCTCAATCTTTGCGCGTCGGGTCCGCAGATCTATCTGGCTTTCATAGAACTGCTCATACTTCTTCGCGCGGGCATCAATAAGTTGCTCGTGTTGCTCCTCTGAGTAGGTTGAATCAGCGTGCGTCGAAGCCGGACCTGTAGAGGGCAGGGACTTCGTGGGCGACATGCCCGCTTGCTCCATGATATTGGTGAACGTCGTAGTACCAGTCTGGGGGATCGCGGTGTTGGGTGCCGGCATCAAGCGAACGCTATTGTTGACATTGTTGATCAACGCGGCAGATGCTTCATGCAGAGCTTTGTCACGTTCCTCACGCTGCTCTTTCTTCTCTTTCTTCTTTCGCTCCATGATGGCGAAAGCGTTTGGACCGGGTACGATCTGATGCGAGAGATAGGGCTCAGACACCTCAATAAACGGTGGTGAGAATGCCATCACACCTAAGCCGATGCTGTATCGATCTGGGGTGGTCAGCAAAGTATCCACGAGATCTCCAGTAGGGAGAACAATAGAGGCAACTTACAGTGTTGTGCACCAACTTCAACAATCTCAATGGTACTGGTTGCTCAAGGTCGTGGTCTCCAATGGCTCCAACTGGGTTCGGGCGTCACTGTTGTTTGTGACTTGATTCTGGACCTATGTTCGCAATGTTAGTTATTGTGACTTTTGCGAACAAAAGTTCGCTTGCCGTCCAGCAAGCAGCGAGCCCTGTGATATGTTAGTTGTGGTGGAGAGAAGAGGAGGTCGAGGGTTGGCGGACGATTATTTATTTTGGCCGTAGCTCTCGCTGCACCGGCCTTTACTGTGCGTCTTACCCTCAGTTGGCCTTCACCTCATATTGCGTTTGTCTGCCTGACGACGCGGCCCAGTTTTGGCAGGCGCACTTTCGTCATACCAACCGCTCCAGCACCTCGATTGAATTGAACGAGAATAGAGATGGAACCTGAAGAAGAATGGAGCTTTCTGCTGCTATGCTAGAGGCTCGAGGCCATCCGGCTGACCGGTCGAAACCATGCAGACGGCCTCCTTGTACACTGGCAGATCGCTGATGCAAAACGTGATGAGATGACGGAATGAGAAGAGAATGGGACGAAGATTAGACATTTGGAAACATGAACAAGGTAATTAATACTACCGTATCTGATGCCGTGATGCTCGAAACGCGACCGCTTGAAGCCATGCAGACAGCCTCCCTGTGTACTGGTAGACTGCCGATGCAAAAAGTGATCAAAAACTGAGATGAGAATAGGACGAAGACTGGACAACTGGAAAAAAATGAACAGAATACTTTATACTACCCTGGCTGATACCGTGATGCTTGACACATGAACTCTTAAAGCCGTGCCATGCGTATCTTTCCGTACCAAGAGCCAAGGGCCATTGCCTGCGTTTCTCGCCCAAGTCACCGCCGGTTGCATCTGCCAGGAATGGCCCACCCGAAGCTCCACATGACCAGGAACGTGGTGAGCACTGGTGTGATATGAGCAAACAAGTTGCATTGGAAAGAAGAGGTGCAGAAGATCGCTACCCATGGGTGCCGGCAATCCGCAAGGTATCCAAAATCACGCCAGGCCTATAAATATTGATTGAGAATTTGATGTGCCGCCGCTGTTCCACCTCTAGAGCACTACGCAGGACTTTCCTTTTCTGCCCGATTTGCCCGATTTGCCTCCGTGAGCTTCCCGTGTCTGTGGAGGTTCAAGCGCTGCCACAATGGCCTGTTCAAACGTCAAAATAGCGTCCAAGTTTTGCGCTCCCTACAACTTACCTCATCAAAGACATCCTTTAGCTTGTATTGTGTGAGTGCCGAGCATTCGACGTATTTGACGGCACCCAAATCCTTTGACATCTTCTCGCCGTCTTCCTTACGCACAGGCGACATTCGCTGTTTTGCGAGCTTCTCCTTGACCGACGCATCTTCCCTCAGATCTACCTGTGTTCCGACTATGAGGCAGGGGACACCAGGACAGTGATGATGGACCTCTGGAAACCATTTCTCTCTGACGTTTTCGAACGATGCAGGAGATGTGACGGAAAAGCAGACGAGGAAGACATCGGTCTGGGGGTATGAAAGAGGGCGGAGGCGATCGTAATCCTCCTGTCCAGCGGTATCGAATAGGCCTAAGGTATATGGCTCGTCACCGATCCTGCAAGCAATTAGCCATGACTCTGCCGGTTCACGCTGTTCAGCCCCATTCGCATGCCAGTTTCTTGTCAAACCGGGCAAACAGCGCCGAGGGAAGGCTCACATAACGGTGACGGCATAATTGTCGAAAACAGTGGGGACATATTCCGACGGGAACTTGTTGGTGGTATAGCTGATCAAGAGACAGGTCTTTCCGACAGCACCGTCGCCCACGACGACACACCTGGATTGAATTGGTTAGCCTCGGTCGCTGTAAAACAACTGTTTCCACCACAAGGGCGAGGTGGCACAGCAGGGCTGAGGATGTGTATCGAGGCTCCGATCAAGGGCTGTACGTACTTTATCGTGGCGACGACCATTGTGCTCTGGTTGGCTGGACTTGGGGGATGATTATTATTCAAGCAGCAGCTGGGAGAGGAGGGCGTCTAATCGATACTAGATGCGCGTGAAGAGGGGTGGCGAGGGACTGGCTAGGGCGAAACGCGGGAGTACTACCTATCCAAAGGAGGGGTCCAGCGAATGGAGCGGGCGTGCGAGTGCGAATGGGAGCACCTAATAACTAACCAGAGGGGTCAGTCAGTTCAAGCCGGCACAGCATAGGCGCAGCACAGCACTGGTAAGGGCAGCCGCATCGTACCTTGTGAGTCCCCAGAACCACAGTTGAAACTCGAAACGTCGGAACAGGTGAGGTTTCAAAGTGGCGGGCGGATGGCGAACAATGAAGTGAAGCGAGTGGGCAAGCAAGCAAGCAAGCAAGCAAGCAGAGTGGGCGCAGTGACGCTGGACGCTGGATGCAGGATGCAGGGCGGAGACGAGGCGGGCAATGACGCCGACAGAGCAGAGCAGTATCGACGGGCGCTGACGAGGGCGCTGGAGACGTGGTGGCCGGGTGACTTTGTGACTGTGGAGCGTAGAGCGCAGAGTGTAGAGCGGGTATGGCTTGAGGTGAAGTCGCACTCTGGTCGACTGGTCGGGGTCCCAAGCAGGCTGACGCTAAGCCCCGTACAATACGCCAGGCCCAGCCATTCTTACACACGGCACTCTGGCCGGCATCTAAAGCCAGCTAATCATGTGCTTTTTATAGGGTTTGTGTTTTCATTACCGCCTAGCTGTGATGACGTAACATTTCAACAGCCTTGTGTGCTGTGTGCACATCATTGATGCATTCAATGTTGGCTGCATTGCTGTCTCTTCATTTTACCGTACAGGAATGCGGGCGGACACTGTGATTCAACACCATATTATGTTTATTACTGTGCATGTCGTATTTAAATCACACTCAGGCTCACTCACAGTCACACTCGAAGTCACACTCTCCCTCACGATCACCTCTACCTTGTGCGACAACTAAAGGCCTAGATCTACATCTCGTCCGTGCGCTGTCAGTTGTGCACCAGGGCTGTGGTATAAGGAGCATTCCACAACTTGGTACGAGATTGCTGATGATCTCCGCCCGTGTGTACATATAATCAGCATTTCATTGACGCAGCCAGACTGATATCGGCCTGTGGACCACGGCCATATCAACGTCGCTGAAGATTATGGCTTGCCGTAAGTCTCTGCACTTCTGAATTTTCCCCCCAATTTGGATCGTGGCCTTCGGAAACAACTCTTCTCGCTAAGTACATTGCCTGGCGTGCCTGGCATGTTCCGATGTTGCGCTTGAGCAATTCTGGCCGCCCCACCAGGTGGAGCGCATTCGGAACCGTACGCCCACAACACTTCCAAAAGATAGATGTGATCAACTATATATTCAATGTAACAAAGCTAGCCACTAATACTTGTATGAAGAGAATTAAGTAAAATAATTATATAGTTTATTTTTTTAAAATTCTAACTCTTAAGTAGTAGTAGCCCTAACTTTACTATGTTCTAGGTAGAATTTAAGAAAACAAAGACTAAATTTTTATAGACTATTAAGATATTAGAGTATTATCTAAGATATAAAATAAAGTAGTTATCTAATAGTTATATCTAAAATCTAGGTTGATAGGATAAATAGTACTAGTAGCAGCTAATTCAGGATGTACTGGCCTTGCTAACTAGTTTTCGTCTAGCCCGGCTTCCGTGTGGGTCGAGCCTGCCCTGCACCTCGCATTGTCGCATTTTCCAGATTTCAAATTAAATCATCACCCACACACACCAAATCATTAGACAGACGATCCGCTTCATATCGGAGAATATAAAAGATCATGGAAGACCTAGAGGATCAATTAGATCTACGGCATCACCGGGGCTTCAATCCTGAAGTCTACTATCGGTCTGCCACGTCTATCCTGGATCGCGGCTCTTGCTAACGATTCTATTTCAGATGTCCGAACTCAGAGTCCCTCGATGGTGCGCTTCGTAACGAGCTGGAGAAGAACGCAGCGAGCATTATTCCGAGCGAGATCATCACGGAATTCATCTTTGCCGCTGCTTCGACCGTCACCATTCCTGTTTCACAACAACCTAAACTGGATTTGCTATTCGAGCCTGCATCTTGGCCGCAGAGTATTGGTGTCGAGTATGCGCTCTGTCGTGACGTAGAGGGGAGAGAGCGACTCAAGCTGCAGAGGGCGATTGCTCGGTAAAGTCACGTGCAGACAGCAACACCATCTCTTATTGCTAATCATCCTCAGTTCTGTCATTGAGACCATTCGGGAGACTGATGGGTACGTGTCTTACGAGCTGTTTCTTCCACTTCTGTCCCGGAATGTCCTTCGTGATGGGTTCGGGTCGCGGAAACAACGACAAATAAAGGGATAAACCTGGCTAACTCGTAAAACAGTTTCAGGTACAACGAGCGTCGTGCTATGAACAGAGATGGTAGCGACGGAGCTCGATTCACATATGTGTGCGCCAATAGTCTCCAGAACCGGGATCGCAGGGTCAACACGAAGAAAGAGGCAGAAGCCAAGGATGAAGAAGTAGCAAACACACAGAACACAAAAAAGACACCAGAAACGACTCTTCCGCGATATGACTGTCATGGCGCTGTTCATATAAATTTTTCAGCCAAGCGAGACGCCATACATGTTATTTACAAACACAACCCCATTCACGACACCCCCATCGTGGACGAAGCGTGAGCCTTCACTCTATTCAGTATAAGTGCGTTTCTAATAACAGTAGTAGCAGTAGTTCAATGCCTGCTCTCACAATAGGCCACGGCTCCGCGTCTCAAGATGCCACAAATGGTACGTCCAGTAGTAGCAAGCCCAAAAAGAAGAGACGGAGCAAGAAGAACGATCACGTGGAAATCGATACCGAGCTCGGAGACCCAGACCTAGACACGTCAACCTTTCCAGAAGCCACCAAAGCTCCCACGAAACAGAAGCGTGAGAGGAGTACCAAGCCTTTGGAGACCAGCCAGAAGAAGACGAAAAAGGACAAAGGGGCTCAATCACCGTTAAAGTCGCGGAAGCAAGCTTCAATTCGAGATCCCAACCCACCAGTACAGCCTGCCAAGGATAAATGTTTGCGATGTCGTGAGAAGGGCATCAAGTGCAATGAAGTAAAGCCGACGTGCAATCAGTGTCTTCGTGGCTTGTGGACATGCCAGTACGAACTTCCGAGGCCCAAGAAACGATCAAGGAATGGGTGCATCAATTGTAGAGCGCGAAAGCGGAAGTGTACAGAAGAACACCCCTCATGTGCATACTGCCTCAAAGTCGACGATGATTGCGAGTACCAGAACCATGCTTTAGCTACGTGAAGGATGTGCTTTCACTTCGAAAACGGTGATAGGGGTGGACACTTGTGTCCAGGCCTGTCGATTTGATGGACCGTGGTGTTTTTGTACCAGTACGTGTGCGTATGAGGAGTACGGTCAAAAGCACAAGTACGAAAGCTTGGTAAGCGAGGTGATTGGAATCTCTGTGCACAGTATCGACTGAAGGCACACATGCTCATTGTTATGATAGAAAAACCGTTAACATCCTATTCGGCGAAATACCAAACGGTCGGCAGCTAGGCAGCTCGTCGATTAAATGGGCGACGTCATCCGCGGTAGGTATGAAGATCAGTGAGCAGCTATCCTGCCCGCTACGATAGTCACAATATGCTTCATTTTGTGTACAACATATTAATCAGACTCCAAGACCGATCTTCATCGGTTACAAAGTCGCGGCTATACCCAAATCAAATTCGTCTTAACAAACCCAATATCCAGCTCCAACGACGTGCCGACAAATGCGCATGCGCACTGTAACCTACACACAGCTAAGAGCACATTTTATTAACATACTTTAGTATGCCTGCTCATATGACGTCTCGTAGCCGACAATCGCACCCCTGCCCTGATCTTTTTCCCGTGATGGAGAACCGGCCCGTTGCGCATACGAGGTCGACCCCATCATCCGCCGGGTTTCAATATACCTGCCTTCTGTTTCTCGAAACGTGCTCAGTCTTCTCCACATGGTAAACAGCTAGGCTTTGGAAGAAACGATATCTGGTATACGTTTTCTTGGATCTGTGCGGCGCCGAGATGGTTTTCAAGGTACCGATGCTAGGACGGAGTGAATTGAATTATTCCGTGCAATCATTGGCGCCATGGGACACCCCGTAAATAAGTAGTCTTTGACGCGGTACTTATATTCAAAGTGCTTCCACAGTATTTCCGTCCTGTTCTCTGCTTTCTACAAGTTTTGCTCTTGTAGCTTGAAGAGGTATCCTCGCGTTGAGCATCATGCACATGTACATTTTGCCTCTGTTGGCTGCGGCCGCTCTGACGAAGAGCTCCGGTACATGGAACCAACATTCTTACATTTGCAATGACGCGGAATGCTATACTGACGAAGTGAAGCTCTTCCGGCCGACTCTCCCAACTTAAAACGTGATATTCTCTCCTGGGACGAAGCCTACACCAAAGCAACAGCCGCGCTCGCGAAGCTCTCTGCTTCGGAAAAGATAGGCATCGTCACCGGATCAGGATGGCAAGCCGGGAACTGTGTAGGAAATACAAAGGCAGTAAGCTCAATCGGGTATCCATCTTTATGTCTGCAAGGTACGCAAACAATTCATCACCCAAGAAACATCCCTCTAGACCAAGCAAAGAGACCATCCCATCCATCCCCCTGCCTCACCACCAAACCACCAAGTAACCCCTCAACCAACCAGACGGCCCCCTCGGCGTCCGCTACGTTAGAGGCGCAACCGCCTTTGCCTCGGGTATCCACGCCGCCTCAACCTGGGACACAGCCCTCATCCGCGAACGCGGGACCTTCATGGGCAACGAAGCAAAGCAACTCGGGATCCACGTGCTACTCGGCCCCGTCGCCGGTCCGCTAGGTAAAATCGCCACCGGTGGCCGCAACTGGGAAGGCTTTGGCCCGGATCCGTATCTCACAGGTATCGCGATGAAGGAGACGATCGAGGGCATGCAGGAGGCGGGGGCGCAGGCTTGCGCGAAGCACTTCATTGGGAATGAGCAGGAGAGGAATCGGGAGACTATGGGGAGTAACATTCCGGATCGGGTGCTACATGAGTTGTATTTGTGGCCGTTTGTTGATGCAGTTCAGGCGGGAGTTGCTAGTTTTATGTGTAGGTAAGTACTCCTTTTCTTCTTCTCTTCTCCTTCTCCTTTTCACCATGGGGGTGGGCTTGGGGCTGATGTTTTGGTAGCTATAATAAGATTAATGGATCTTGGGCTTGTGAGAATGATGGGATCATGAACAAGATTTTGAAGGATGAGCTTGGGTTTAAGGGGTATATGATGTCTGATTGGAACGGTGAGATGGCCTTCTATTTTTGAAAGTCGGTCGGGGTGGGCTGACTTCTTAATAGCTCAGCATACTACGAGCGGTAGTGCAAACGCGGGTCTTGATATGACTATGCCGGGAAGGTCAGTATATGCACTTTTCATAGTATGTACCTTGGCTAATCTAAGGCTTCTAGCGACTTCGACAGAAAGAATGTCCTCTGGGGCCCAGGTAACTATTCTATGCCCGCTTTCTGCAAATAGAAATCTGACAGCTCGAAGCCCTTCAGAGTGCCGTCTCGAACGGTCAAGTTAAGCAAGCTCGTGTTGACGACATGGTTAAACGTATCCTGGCTGCTTGGTACCTTGTCGGTCAAGACAAAGGCTACCCAACCGCGACTTTCAACAGCTGGAATATTGGCTCAAAGACGCTGACTGGAGACCACAAGACAAATGCTCGGGCGATGGCGAGGGATGGTATTGTACTTTTGAAGAACACTGGGGGCGCTTTGCCGTTGAACAAACCAAAGAGTATCGCTGTTATTGGGAGTGATGCGATTGTGGCACCGAAGGGAGCGAATGCTTGGTAGGTTGTAACTTTTTTTTAGATAAAGACGAGAGGTGGCTGATAAATTGTAGTGTCGACCGTGGATGTAACGATGGCACTCTAGCTATGGGCTGGGGTTCTGGGACTGCTGAATTTCCCTACCTCATCGCCCCACTCGATGCCATTAAACCCCAAGCACAAAAAGATGGTACCACAATCACTTCGTCGACAACTGACAATGCGTCCCAGGGTGCATCGGCAGCCCAGAATGCCGAGATCGCCATAGTACACATCAACTCTGACTCTGGCGAGGGTTACATCACGGTTGAAGGTAACGCAGGCGACAGGAAAAATCTCGACCCCTGGCATAACGGGAATGATCTCGTCAAAGCTGTGGCGAACGTGAACAAAAATACGATTGTTGTGGTGCATAGCGTGGGGCCGCTGATTTTGGAAAGCTGGATAGATAATCCCAATATTGTTGCTGTTGTTTGGGCTGGTCTGCCAGGTAAGCTACCTCGATGCTTTACATCAAAAAATCAAGACCGATATGGGATGTTGACGTGTAATTTATATAGGTCAAGAATCCGGAAACGGTCTCGTAGATATCTTATACGGCGCCGCTTCCCCCTCGGGTAAACTGCCCTACACCATTGCTAAGCAAGCATCCGACTATGGGACTTCGGTCGTAGCAGGTGACGATTCGACCTGGGATCTATTCATCGATTACCGCAGGTTCGACAAGAACAACATAACGCCTCGTTTCGAGTTCGGTTTCGGTCTCTGTAAGCAAATCTCATCCGCTTCTTATGATAGCCCTACTGACATGCCTCCAGCCTACACCAACTTCACCTTCTCCGACCTCACCGTCACAGGAAAACCTACCTCGGGTCCTGCAACTGGCACAAAAGGTCCTGGCGGCCCGGCTGACCTCTTCGAAACCGTAGCTACTGTAACCGCGAAGATCACGAACAGCGGCGGCGTCACCGGTGCTGAGGTACCGCAGCTCTACATCACGTATCCTTCTTCTGCGCCCAGCACGCCGCCGAAGCAATTGAGAGGGTTCAGTAAGGTGAAGTTAACGGCGGGGGAGAGTGCGACGGCAACGTTTGAGTTGAAGAGACGGGATTTGAGTGTTTGGGATGGTGGAAAGTGGACAGTTCCCACAGGCGAGTTTGGCGTGAGTGTAGGGGCCAGTTCCAGGGATGTCAGATTGACAGGTAAAATCACTGTGTGAAGTGAATGTGAGGATACTCCGTAGTTCGTTTAGAGAAGTTGGTACGGAGCAGATAGCGGTGTATCTATATAAATATGATGTGTTGTGTAGGATGGATGAATTGCCGACATCGGACGATCGCAGAAGCGACTCCCAACGCCAGTAGAACAACATGCTCGAAGACAATCTCGATGAATTGGACTTCTCAAAACGAGTGCTGATGATTGCATGAAATGCCCGTTCCCCTATTGATCAGCACGATGTGCGTGTGAGGCGAGCCAACGCAGGAATACAATAGGGCGTGTAGGTAGGTCTTCACCGCAATTTCGCGAGGGCTCGTGCAGGCGTCGAGTCTTCTGGAGCCCAGCATTCTTTGGACGAAAGAGATGTAGCCGACGGCATTACGAGGGCCAATTACTATAATAGCGTTCACGACAAGAAGCCAAACTCTCTTCAAGGGAATCAGAAGCTCTCACCGGGCCGATACAGACGACGTTGCTGTAGCTCCATTGCCCAATCAAGCGACGCGTGTTTCTGTGACAGCAAAAATTTGTTATTGGCTGCGACGGTGCGTCATTCGTAGCGCGGGCGCACGGACTGGTCTTTATCTGTGAAGCCATTCATCGGCGGGGGCTTTTTCACTTCTTCAACTGAACCCACACATCTACCAGCTCTAAATCAGTTGTCGCCATCGCTGCTTCTTACACAATCTATCCTCTCACGGTCACAGTACCTCTCTTGTATTGACATCGTCTGGCTCTGGTCTTCCGCCGCGCTTATGCGTGCTGTCTCCATCTTCACTTCCCAGGTATGTGGTCGTCGGACATCCTTATCGTTGGCTGCTCCGGCCTACACCGTCAATCCATCCCCGCGTCAATTTCTTAGCCCATCGTGTTGTGGGCTATGTTTCACTCCTCTTTACTACTCAACGGAGCCTGGCTAACTGAACTGATAGGACTACATCTCTGGTATGCTGTTGTCGTCCAGTGTGCCGATATGTGTAAGGCTAACGCGTCCACCAGACCACCTGTGGAAGGCTTCAATTAACTGAAAACCCCCCACTGCTCAACTCACAAAAACTACTACTCCGCAAATCTCTCCAGTCAACATGATGTCGCAATTCCTCAAACCTGCCGCTTGCCGGTCCGCGAGTGTCCTGGGACAGGTGACAACGAATCGAGCACAGGCCCGCTTCATGGCCACTGTGCAGACTAACACCTCCCGCCAAGTGCCTGCTCCTCACCGCAAGGCAACCCCCATCTCCACCGAAAGGGCTACATTCACCATCAAGGTGTGTTTATCGTCTATAGCCAATTTTCATGTCCAGCGACTTACCGCTTTTTAGAATGGGCCCATCTTCTCTGGAAAGTCATTCGGCGCCAAGGCCAATATCTCTGGCGAAGCCGTCTTTACCACCTCTCTTGTCGGATATCCCGAGTCTATGACCGATCCCTCGTATCGTGGTCAGATTCTCGTTTTCACCCAGCCGCTCATCGGCAACTATGGCGTTCCCTCTGCTGCTCGCGACGAACACGGCTTGCTCCGATACTTCGAGTCCCCGTATATCCAGGCTTCCGGTATCGTCGTTCAGGATTATGCACTGAAGCACAGCCACTGGACTGCCGTAGAGAGTCTTTCTCAATGGTGCGCTCGTGAGGGTATTCCAGCCATTTCTGGCGTCGATACCCGTGAGGTTGTGACGTACCTCCGCGAGCAAGGTTCTTCCCTGGCTCGTATCTCCATTGGAGAAGAGTATGATGCTGACGAAGATGAGGCCTACGTTGACCCCGAAGCCATCAACCTTGTCCGCAGGGTTAGCACCAAGGCTCCTTTCCACGTTAGTTCTTCGTTGGGTGACATGCACGTTGCCCTCATCGACTGCGGTGTGAAGGAGAACATTCTTCGTAGCCTCGTCAACCGTGGAGCTAGCGTCACTTGCTTCCCCTTCGACTACCCGATCCACAAAGTTGCCCACCACTTCGATGGTGTATTTATTTCCAACGGACCTGGCGACCCGACCCACTGTACCTCCACCGTCTACAACCTGCGCAAGCTGTTCGAGTGTTCCCAGATCCCCATCATGGGCATCTGTATGGGCCACCAGCTCATTGCCCTAGCGGCTGGAGCTAAGACCATCAAGTTGAAGTACGGCAACCGTGCCCACAACATTCCAGCTCTGGACCTCACTACTGGCAAATGCCACATCACATCCCAGAATCACGGCTACGCCATCGACCCCACAACACTATCCAGCGAGTGGAGGGAGTACTTCACCAATCTAAACGACCAGTCAAACGAGGGTCTGATCCATAACTCGCGCCCCATCTTCAGCGCGCAATTCCACCCGGAAGCCAAGGGCGGCCCGCTCGACTCCGCATATCTATTTGACAAGTACATCGAAAGCGTCAAGAAGTTCAAGGACCACCAAGCCATGTTCTCGGACAGGAACAACAAGCCCAGCCCGCTTCTCGTTGACCTCTTGGCCAAGGAGCGTGTTGGTGTTCACCCTGCCGAGCCGGACTTTGAAGGTGGTCATGCGGTTGGAAAGGTCCAACCTGAAGTTCTGGTCGATGCGCAGGGTACGCCACAGCCCCAGGCTGTTGCTGCCGCCGCATAATCGGTATAGATGGTGTGCGAGACTTTGGGTTTATTTTGGCTGGCATCTTTTGGAGTCGGGTTGGGCGTTGGGATGTGCGAAATCGAGTACAAATCTTTGGGTGACCAGATTGCCATTTTTCCGGGATGGTATGCATGCTTCTTCTTGTCTGTTAGTGTTCCAAGTCCAATATCATGGCTAAATTGAATCGGATTCTGCCATCTGCTTTTTGGTCATTATCGGTCATCTCGTGTTGCATGTGATTGGAAGCAAGAATCATAATCGTATCTGGTTGATTCATCACTGGGTATCAAAATACAACCTCACTACCCACCAAGTCAAGCCTTACCAAACCCAGGCTCCTCCACGTCCTCCCCTTCTTCCCTCTCCCTCTCCCTCTCCCTCTCCCTGTCCACGGGGGGGGGGGGGCGGGGGGGGGGGGGGGGGGGGGGGGGGGGGGGCGGGGGGGGGGCCGGGCCG